>OZJO01028887.1:0-28783 GCA_900406225.1 Acrobeloides nanus | reverse complement strand
ACGCATTTTTTTCAATTTTTTGACACCCGAAAAATTTTTTCAGAATTTTTCGATGCGCGCAATCGATTTCTCGTGCCCGAAAACCCCCGAGTACCAAAAATCAGCCAATTTTGAGAAAAAATTTTTTTTCGAGATCGGGCCTCGATCTGTATCCCCCCTTTAAGGACTAATCTCCGAAAAAATTTTTTCCTTCTTTTTTATAAAAACATCACTTTTAGGGGTAATTTTGCATGGGGAATCGATTGCGCGTATTCCCGAACCCTGAAAATGCATGCCTGACCCTGATTCAGGAAAGGGGTATTGATGCGAAAATAAAAAAATTCGGTTTTTTACCAGGAAAACGTCGTTTCTAGGATAATTTTATGCGGGGAATCGATTGCGCGTATTCCCAAACCCTGAAAATGCATATTTGACCCTGATTCAGGAAAGGGGTTGGGGATATTGAAGCGAAAATCACAAAAAAATTTTTATTTATATCCCCAACTCCCTCCCTGAATCAGGGTCAAGTATGCATTTTCAGGGTTTGGGAATACGCGCAGTCGATTCTCCGCATAAAATTACCCTAGAAACGACGTTTTCTCGGTAAAAAACCGAATTTTTTATTTTCGCTTCAATACCCCTTCCCTGAATCAGGATCAGGCATGCATTTTCAGGGTTCGGGAATACGCGCAATCGATTCCCCATGCAAAATTACTCCTAAAAGTGATGGTTTTATAAAAAAAGAAGGAACTAATTTTGCTCGGAGATTAGTCTCTAAAAAATACCCCCCTTTAATCTCTAGAGTAAATTAATGCGCGATACCCCTATTTTTGGATACACCCAAAATAGCTTTATGCCAATAGAAGTACCCTTATGAAATTCGACCACAGGGTTAAATTTTCGCCACCGGACCCCCAGAATTAAAATTGTTTCACTCTAGCCCAATAACAATTACAATATGATTTGGTGGCGAAAAATTTTTGTGCTCGGTTTTTTCAAATAACGTGTTTTAAACAATCAAATCACTTTACTTGGATAGCAACAAAAATAATGGACCATAGATATAAAATACAAGCTAGCCCCATTAAACCATAGCTTATAAAAGAAGTTGAGTTAGCGATGATGGGGCTATAAACCTCTGGACTCCATTTCCAAACGTAGCGATAAGCGCGAAAATTTGGTATCATAAAAAGCATTGTAATAAGACATCCAACAATATATGTGAAAATGACCAAAATCTATAACTTTAACACTTCCTCTACCGGCTGTAACATGCGGTGTTTTTTGGATAGTTTTTATACTAAACAAGATCCCGCAAAAATTTTCCGAAAAAAATCAACACCTTGTGTTTAGATAGTTCCCCATCTAAACCTTTAGGTACCACTTATACTTCCGTTCACTACAATGTTAGGTCCGTAAATGTTGATCCGTAAGTGTCAGGTCAGCAAAAGTCGGGTCCGCAAAAGTTCGTCCGCAGGTGTCGGCGCGCCGTTGGGCGTGAGGGCTAACAATTCGGTAGAAGCTTGGAATCTTGCGTTCACGGAATCAATCAACACTACACCTGTCACAATGACGTCACTGTGCATTTGTCGCAGTGATGTCACTATGTGTAAATCATTGTTCTTATAAAAGGAACCTAGTGTAGTGAGTTTGTGCGTGTCATATTTATCGTAATAAAGTTATGATGTTAGCATGAGTAACAACTGGTATAAAGCTAACAGCCCCCACGAAAGTAGTGTCTTTTGCCTTTTCTAGTCGTCCCCTACAACTTTAGTTCTAGTGTTGCGGGTTTAAATCCCTTGTTTTCCAAGATTATCTGGATGAGCAAACGAACATTTATCGTAGTAGGCAGTGTCGTGTCCAGCGGACACGACACTGTCATGGCCTCTAGCCAAAACTGAAAATTTCTTAAGACAAATGGCATTTTTGACCAAAATTCGAAAATGAGATGTTTGCCTAGGTGGACTCCCTCTCCCAAATCAACAAAATTAAAATCTTGAACACGCCACTGGTAGTAAGGTATTAGTTACCTTATAATACAACTTTTTATCCAAACAACTGAGTTTTATTCCCACAAAAATATCAAATCGATTGATAGCCAAAACTAGTGTCATTAGATTCACGGCGGCTAAACCACCCCAAGAAAGTGCGCATGTAAACTAAAAAATTTTTAATAGTAAATTAGGAAAAGTGTTACATTTATCCATAACGCATTAAAGTCTGTTAAAGGAAACAACAAAGAGACAGCATCAAAAATAAAAGTACACACACGAATGGAATCAACAATTCCTAGATGAAACATTACATAGTAGGCCTGTGTTGTTTTAAAACTGTGATGTTTAGTAAAGATCTAAACTGAGATTTTAATTAGCATAGATCGCAATTAAAACAAATCTTGAACACCTGGGTGCACCAGAGGAGCAGTGGAGTGTCCAGCGTGGGGTCAGGGTGGGGGAATGGCCTCCAAAACCGAACATTCCTTAAGAAAAAAATGGCATTTTTAGCCAAAATTCGAAAATTTTTTTAAGTTTTCTTAAAAAATTTTTTTTAAACTGTCGAAAATTTTTTCTTAACACACTATTTGATAGAACCGAGCTTTTGGTTAATTCATGGCGCACAAAAATTTTTTGCGCCACCTAATCAAAAACTGAAATGTCGTATTTCGGCGCGCAGTGCCGAATATAAGTTAATGAACCAGATGAGTGGTGTATTACCATTTTTCGGCACTATAACTTTCGCACGTTTCATGTTCGCCACGTTCGTGTCAATCTACATATTTATTGCAAATCAGGCAACTCAATTGGTCTGAAATTAAATGTTTATTGGCACGAAAGTGGTGAAGTTATAGTGCCGGTTTTTCAATTTTTCCTGGTCCACCAAGGCTTAGGTTTAGGCCTAAGCCTTGGTAGAGATTTTATGTCACCAACTGGCAATTTCCCGGTGTGCTGAAGCCCCTCTGGCTACGCCCCTGGGTGAAGCCACAACAGGGACTTAAACATAAAGGCCCTTTATGTTTTTGAACCCACTACACAAGTAAAGATCAAAAATGCTTGCTTACTAATCAGTCGGTGAAATGCCCGAAATTTGGAATTTCTGGGTACATAGGATTTCCTTATTATTTTAAAACATTACCCGCAGCATTACAAAATTTGGTAATAACAAAAGTACAATTATAACTAACGTTATAACACCAAATAGCCTAAACTGATCGAGCCCAAAATTTGCTCCATATAAAAGTGTATTTGTTGAAACATTATTAGAAACGTTAGACATTTGGATAATAGCTATAAAAAACACACACAATATCTTTCCTATAAATAATACTACTATAAACGTGTAAGAGCGTCTGTGATTGCGGTCTCGGGAACGAGTGATTTCAACTGCAACAGTCAAAACTAAAGTTATAGAAGACGATGAAAGAAGAAAAACACAAAAAAATTTTCAAAAAATTCCAAAAAGTTATTTTTTTACGTGCACGTAAATTATTTTTGACATAGTATTGATATTGACACAGATCGGATATTCTGATCCGGTTACAAGGGATTTCAGCTAAAGTGATCTTCACAAAAATGCAGCCCAGATTCCCCGGCGCTAGGCCCCTCGTTATGACGCAAATTCACGGCCATTCGTTACGGCCTCTCGTTATAGAACCCGATTAATTTTAACTTTAAAAATTAAATTTTTTCATAAAAAAATTGAAAAATGTTGTTTATGATTTCCCCCTCCCCCATTTGTAAAATCCTAGCACGCCCCTGACAGGCCGTAACAAGCGAATTCTGTAACGAGAGGCATTAACGAGTGGCCGTGATGAGTGTGCTCGGTAACGAGAGCCCGTAACGAGGGGCCTGGTGCCGATTCCCCTTACGCTTACGGAATTTCCTTACGCCAATTTGCTTACAAATCCTTACGGAAATTTTTGAGGAACAAAATTCAAATTTTGAGCAAAAATTCGATTTTGAGAAAAAAGTTTTTGTTCAAAATCGAATTTTTTTCTCAAAAATCGAATTTTTGCTTAAAAATCGAAAAATTGCTATAAAGAAATTTTCTTAAGCGCTTGTTATACTTTTCCTCGGTTTCTTAACTGAACGATTTATCGCGTTAAAGAAGGGTTGATGACATGATTTTAGTACCAGGTGAAAGTATTTTTGCATCCATTTCGGACAAATTTTTTCCATTCGCAAGGGCGCTCGATGAATTTTCACCTGGTACCAAAATCATGCCATCAAATTTAATGAACGCATTTTTAAAGGGGGCGTGCATTTCGACGTGAGTTTTCGAGAAAATTTTTTGTTGAAAAATGACCTCTCTAGGGGTAAAATTTAACGAGAAATTGATTGCGCGGAAGGACCAAAGTGATTTTTGAAATTTTTTGAAAAAACTCGAAAAAAATTTTTATGTTTTTTCCAAAAATTTTCGAAAAAACTCCAAAATCATTAAGTGGGGCCCCAAAATCATGGAAGGATCCTTATGGGCACTTATGCACTTTACCCCCCCCCCCTAGAGGGGGGGGGGGGGGGGGGGGGTATTCTGCATAAAATTATGCAGAATACCCCCCAGGCTGAAAACGAAAAAAAGTCAAATTTTCACCATTTTTTTCAAAGTCCCAAAAATTTTTTAACTTTTTTTAAAATTTTTCCCTGTGAAAAAATTTTTTTAAAAGTCGGAAATTTTTATTTTTTTCGGCCATATTCACTTCCCACATTTACAAAAAATATTTTTTCTCTCGATTGCGTGTACTCGCCATTTTTGCTTATATTTTTAAAATTTGTGCTATGGCGCAACAATATATTGAAACCATTTTTTGAATTGTAGGCGCATGTTCACTTCCCAGACACTATTTTACAAAAATATTGTTACTATTTTTTATCGTATAATGGAGTAATGTGACTTCCGAGTCTTTTTTTCGCGGCACGTTTTTCTTTGGCCCAGTGTAGCCCCACAGGAGGGGGTGAGCGAGCGCTGGGGGATTAAGATTTCGCGGGGGGATTACGTTTTTGCGGGGGGATTAAAGGGTGCGTCGCGGCGCGACGCACCCTTTAACCCCGCAAAAACGTAACCTCGCAAAAACGTAACCCCGCGAAATCTTAACCCAGCGCGAGCGAACCCCCTCCGGCGGAACTGGGTCGAAGAAAAACGTGCCGCGAAAAATGGCGAGGTCACGCAGTAAAGAAAAAAATAGTAAAAAAATATTTTTTGTAAATGTGGGAAGTGAATATGGCCGAAAAAATCAAAATTTCCGACTTTTTAAAAAAATTTTTCACGGGGAAAAATTTTAAAAAAAGTTTAAAAAATTTTTTGGGGTGTTAAAAAATTTTTAAAAATTAAAAAAATTATTTGGGGTGTTGAAAAAATTGATTTTTTCGTTTTCAGCCTGGGGGGGATTCTGCATAAATTTATGCAGAATCCCCCCCTCCCCAGAATGCATTATCCCCCCCCCCCCCCAGNGTGCAGTTTCCCCCCCCCCTAGGGGGGGGGGGGGATACAGCATAAGTACCGGCTTTTTCAGCAGCTCCGTGAACCAAACAGCTGCTGCTCGCAGCCCGCAGCAGCTGTCATGGACTGTTCCATTTTTGAAAAATGTAAAGCACCACAAACGCTCCTGAGTGCCGTAGGCGCTCGGTCATCAGTTTAATTTTTTTTTAAACTTAATACTACCGGATTTCAATATTTATGATTTTCGTTCATTTTAGTTTTTTTTTGTAAACTCTTATGGCGAAAAATTTGAAAAAATGGCTACGGACTTTAGCGCTCCAAATTCTCTTTCGGATGTTCTTATTGTGGAAGGAAAGCGCTTGCATGTTATTCGCAGTGTAATTCATTTGATTTTTCTGGACACTTTAACCTCATTCGTTTAGTATCTTGCTGTTCATTCCGAAGTGTTTCACAAGATGCTATTTGGAGAGTTTGTTGAAGGCCAACAACAGGAAGTCACGCTCGATGAACCGAATATGACGAATTTGTGGCACTTAAGATCATATATCCGCCTCAAGAAGAAGTTACAGGTTTGTAGTTAGTGTTAGACCCTGGGTCCGAGATCGACCTCTTGGCCTGAACAAGATTTTTCGGGATTTGGGACGGGATTAAGATTTTCGGGATGGGGTTTTTCAAAACTCTTCAAATAAACAATTTTTAAATGAACAATTTTTCATTTAAAAATTGTTTAATTCGATCTCAATTCATGAGTTTAACCAAAACAACGCCGCAGGTGCGAAATTTTTTGGATAATATTTGTTTTAAAGCCAAAAATGGTTCAGAAAATAGTGATTTTTTGGGCTCTAATGCACTTTAGGCGTCCTTTCGATTTTAGGCGTCCCATAGATTTTTAAGCGCCCAATAAAATTTTTAGGCGTCCCTTAGATTTTTAGGTGTCCTATAGATTTTTAAGCTTAGGCTTACTGCTTATGCTTAAGCCTAAAGGCTTAGGCTTAAACCTAAGCCGGCACTTATTCAGAATACCCCCTTTGTGGGCTACAGAGGGAGTATTCTAAATAAGATGCATGTGCACCTTATTTAGAATACCCCCTCTGTAGCCCACAGAGGAGGTATTCTAAATAAAGTACATGTGCACATTATTTAGAATACTCTCTCTGTGGAAAAATAATGTCATCATATTGTCACCTTAGGGCCCCCGGCGCAGCCGGGGCGTATCAGCCTATTGTGACCTTAGGGCCCCCGGCGCAGCCGAGGCGTATCATCCTATTGTGACCTTAGGCTGCAGGTCAAAAGGGTGGGCTGATACCCCCCGGCTGCGCCGGGGGATGCCCACCCTTTTGACCTGCAGCCTAAGGTCATAATAGGCTGATACACCCCGGCTGCGCCGGGGGCCCTAAGGTCACAATAGGCTGATACGCCTCGAATTTTGAGCCGATTAAAGGCCATGTCCCACAGAGGGGGTATTCTAAATAAGGTGCACATGCAAATTATTTAGAATACCCCCTCTGTGGAACAATTAGATTAAATTTGCCTGATTATTGACACGAAAACCCTGAATTTGGTTTCGTTTCTTTCGTATTTTAGCCCACAGAGGGGGTATTCTAAATAATATGCAAATGCACTTTATTTAGAATACCCCCTCTGTAGCCCACAGAGGGGGTATTCTAAATAAGTGCCTGTCTCCTTGCCGCGAGGAATCTTTCTATACCAAATTTATTAGCAATACATTTTCCTATAAAAAGTTAACCGCCCTCAAAGGTACATACCTTATAATAACACATAAAGAACCACATCTTGAAAAAATCGTACATCTCCAGAGAGATTCGTTCCACAATTTTTTTTAACGCTATACATTAGATCTCTCAAATAACACCATTTTGGAAAAAATCCAAATGGGTAACACGAACTGCACTTTAGCCTATTGAAAATGCAACTTAAATCTATTTTTGTATCTGAAATCATTTTTTGTAATGAAATTTTATTTTTTTTTAAATCTCGATAAACCGACCCCCGGGGAGTGTCGGTTTATCGAGCGCCGACTGTAACTTTTTAGACTCAAAATTAATGTCCGATCTAAATAACTTAGTTCCGAACCATACATTGAAAGAAAATCGGGTCAATTCAGAAGAGAGTACACCAGCATCGAGTTCTTCACACTGTTTAGTTACAGCTGTTAACATTTCGTAAGTTGTGGGAAAATTGATATTTTTTTATCTCAATAAACTTGCAAAAATGACTTAAAAAGCACTTTTACAGTTTTTTAAATTAAAAAATCTTATTTTAAAACATTTAAAATAATACAGGGGGCAAAAAGCCCTCGCCTAAGGGACAAAAAGTCCTCGCCTAAAGGACAAAAGTCCTCGCCAAGGGGGTCCAACTCTTTTTTCACCGAACAAAGCGCAAGATCAAAAGTGATAAATGTATACTTGACAGTTTCTTAGTGCATTTTTTGATTCAACTTTGCACTTTTCATTTTGTGCAATAGGCCCCTGACAACAAATTTGTGATTGTCCTGACCTCTTGCCCATGTATGACTGTCATTCTAAGACTTAGAATCTAAGTATTTCATCTAAGAAAAAATTTAGTCAACGAAATAACCATGCCAGATTTCCACTAAAAACATAATTTTTTAGAGACAACACTTATAATAATCACGAAGAGTCTTTGCCTACTGAATTTAGTGATCTTCAAGTTACAGGAAAAGGCTATAGTTACAATCAATGTAAAGACGGCGAACACTACGACAATCAAGAAGAATATTATTACGAAGGAGAAGAAGAAGAATATTACGACGACCAAGGTGATTATTACTATCAGGACGAAGAAGGCTATTACGACGAAGAAGAAGAAGAGACAGCATCATCGTCGGAGAAATCTGAGTCTGCTGTCGATTACGGTAAGCTTTATAAACATCACTAAAAGAAAATGAGTAGATTTTGATGAAACTGAAAAAAATTTAATTATTTTTTCAAATATTTAATTTTTTGTATACAGTGTGTTCAAAAAAGTCTTATGGGATTTTAAATCATCTTATCTCAGAGAGTTTATCAGGGGGGCAAAAGTTGGGGACAAACGACCAAAAGTTCGGGGACAACCAAATTTTAAAAAAATGGAAAATTAAACAAAATTTGTAGGGTAGGGGGTCAGGGCAATTTTTAAAAATTTTGTAGGGGGTCAAGGAAATTTTAAAAAATTTTCCTAATTTAAAAAAATTTGGGTGTCTCCGAACTTTTGCCCCTTGATAAATCCATTTTTCTTCATTAATGTTTCATTGGAATGGTCATGATTTGCGGTTTTATCCGTATAAAAAGTTTTTGGTATGGCACCACACTACCTCTATATTTCCTATAATTACTGATTTTTATACTATTTTCGCGAAGCCGAGTTATTATAATTCCTAAAAGCCGCTTTTTTACCGATTTTTTGTACTCGGGAATTTTCGCTTATGGGGAACACGAATCCGAATGTTCCAACCATTGAATAACTCATCTAAGGGGTCTACAGAACCCCTTCGAATCGTCTGACTGGGGTGGTCTCGTAGACTCCTTAGATGAATTATTCAAGGATCGGGACATTCGGATTCGTGTTCCCCATAGGCGAAAATCCCCGAGTGCAAAAAATTGAAAAATTTTCAAAAAAATTTCCTCTCATTTTTTACCACCCTCATTCGTCGATGTTTTTTGTCAACAACTTACGGGGGAGGGGTCTCACATCGAACGCTCTCTCATACTTTACCCATGTATGAACAAATTATCGAACTGCATAAAGAATTTTTCAGAAGAGATAGACGAAGAAGCACAGAGATTATTTGCTGAAATTGAAGCTATGAAAGCTATGGGCCTACCCACTGAATTTGGAGCCTCTATGCTGGCTTGCCATAAAACTAGTTCTGGAAAGGTTGGAAAAGTTGCAAAATCGGGAAATCGTCAACAGCGTCGTCAGGCTAACGTTAACTTTCAACAGATGTTCCAAGATTGGAGTGGACGAGCATCGGAATTGTCATTTGAAGAGCTTCAAAATTTTGATTTTCGCTTTATTCCGGATCGAGACTTTGCTTTTATTGCCAGGAAAGCCAAGAAATTTTTTGATAACAAATCGTTTGTAAGTTGGCAATTTTTTAAATATTATTTTCAAATATATGTTATTTTTTAAAGTTGAAGAAATATTGGAACCAGCGCTATACGTATTTTTCCAAGCTGGATGACGGAATTCTTATGGATAGAGGTATGAATGTTCTTTTTATGCAAAATCATATTATTTTAGAAAGTTGGTTTTCGGTGACTCCTGAAAAAATAGCAAAACATATTGCTAGTCGATTGGTCAAGGAGAAAGATACTGTTATTTTGGATGGATTTTGTGGTAATTGCATTTTTCTTATTGCCTATTTTTATGCCTTAATTTTAGGAGCTGGTGGTAACTCGATTCAATTTGCTCTTAAAGGTGCTATTGGTAAGTCGTTTATAATTTTTACAAATAAAGTGTGGGTACTTTAAATTGATGTAAACTGTAAGTACTAGTTCGGATTAGGGATCCCACCCAAAAAATTCACAAAAATTTTCCAGAGTTTCATTTGAAGAGCTTCAAAATTTTGATGAAGCTCTTCAATCATATCGAAAAGCTTTTCGATATGATGGGTCCAATGGGAAAATTTTTTCGACGTGGGGGGGGGGGGAACTGCCCTTAAAAAAGGTCTGGTGGATACCCTACTGACGCTAATTTAAAATTTTATATCAGGTTCATAAGTTCGCGGACTTCATTGTTCACTTCTCATCTTCGAAGAAAAGTTAAAAGTTAAGTTCGCGAACTTTTGGAACAACTTGATATATGACTCAAAGATGATAATATTCTTTTAGTATATGCCGTTGATTTGGATCCGATGAAGTTGAGATTCGCTCTAGAAAATGCTAAAATCTATGGTGTCGCCGATCGAATCAACTTTATTTGTGGCAATTTCTTTCATATTGCGGAATCGTTGATTGGATCTCAGAGCACTAAGAAAGAAAAATTTTCTCCGATTGACGTTGTTTTTTTGAGCCCTCCTTGGGGTGGGCCATCGTATTTGAAAAAGAAGATCTTCAACCTTGAAAAAATGACTCCAAATGGATTTGAAATTTTCGAAATAGCTAGACAGATTTCGCCCAATATTGCATACTTTTTGCCTAGAAATACGTGCACTACACAGGTTAGTAGTTGTTGTAAACAATAATATAGCGGGCACAAAATTCAGGGGGGCCAAATTTTAAAAAATGTTGGTACTAGTTCGGAACAAATGACCCACTTTTCGAAAAAAATTTTTTTGAAAATGACCACCCTAGGGGGTAATTTTATGCGCTTAATTCAAAAATCGCACTCTCGAAGTTAGAAAATGCTTCCTGAATCCAAAAACAAGATGTGACACGTTAAGTTCACATTTTCCCGTCAACAAGACTACGCAGGTATGCATAGTTTTCTGCCAAAATAACCTCAGATACATAGGGAAGCATTTTCAAACATCGGGAGTGCGATTTTTGAATTCAGCGCATAAAATTTCCCTTAGAGTGGTCATTTTCAAAAAAAAATTTCGAAAATTTCCTCTGTTCCGAACTAGTACCTGGGCCGAATATGGGATTTAATTTGTAGGGCATTACTATTTTTTATTCAATTTAGCTGACCAGCCTAGCGGGACCAGATGGCAAAGTGGAAATCGAGCAATGTCTAGTCGAATACAAGAAACCTAAAAAACATATTAAAGAATCAACCTTCTCCGATGATCCAGATGAGAATGTGGAGTCTAATCAAGAAAAAGAAGAAGAGTTGGTTCAAAAGTGCAAGTCCTTGACTGTGTATTATGGAAATCTTGTGGCAGAGTCTGATCCGAAAATGAAACGTATTCCAAAACCGGATGATTTCATCGAAGGAACATTGACTTCGAATCAACTCAATGAACCAATGATTGAAAATCTCGAAGAAAACAGCGAAAAATCTAGTGATAAATATAATGATGATGAACTTTGGGATAATCGTGATGTCATATAAATTTGTCTTAAATGTTGCTATATTGATATGTTTTGTGTAATTTGATATATATATTTACTGAACTGTGCCCGAAAAATTTCTTTAGGCTGCGTTCATGCATGTCATAAAATGTAACTTTGCCCGATTGTCAATAAAATCGTGTTTATTGAAACGAACGATGAAGCATAAAATTTTATTGGTTGAGAAGCAAAAAAACAATAAAATTTGATGCTTCATGACCAATCGTAAACACGATTTTATTGAAAATCAGGCAAAGTTACATTTTTTGACATGCTTGAATGAAGCCTTAAAAAAATTTCTGATTTTTCCAAACCCTCTCCAAATTTAGACTAAAAAATTACACTATTCGAATAAACTTATTTGTTAGATTTTTATTATTGGTTTAATTTAATAAATAAAATCAATGTACATAGTGATCCAGATGAATATACAATGAAATAAAATTCGATAACTCGGCATAGGAAAAACATTTTCATATGCGGCTTTTTGCAAGTTACTAATCACGTGACCGACTTTATGATACTAAGCATTAACTGCCGCAAATGACAGGGCTATTTTCCGAAAAATTTTTTCATAAAATTTTCTAAAAAACCCTATATGAGTTTTTCGATGATGGGGAATCTAAAAAACGCACTTCCGACGTTGGAAAAGTTAAAAAAATCGAAAACTTGTCAAAAAATCGTCAAAATCAAAATTTTAAAAAAATTTCCAAAATATTTTTTAGATTCAGTCAGTCACTTGATTAGCAACATTCAAAAAACCGCATATGAAAATTTTTTTCTGAAATATCGAATTTTTCCATAGTATATTCATCTAGATCACCGTGTAGGTGTGCCCCTGTTGATTACATTTAAAGTTGAGTCCTATGACTTGAAAAAGCACATGGATCTTCTTCGATGAGTTGGCGGAGCACATTAAGACTCACATCACCCGCAATGTTAATTCGTTCTTCATATGGCATTGTTTGTGTACGTTCTTTTAGCTTAAAAATATTAGATTTATAGGATGGGCCAAAAAAGCGAATTGTTGCGATTTTTCGAGCAAATTTTCGCCGAAAATTTTTTTTCAAAACAATCCTATATGGGGTTTTCTAAGCCAGAAATCGATTGCGAGCATTGAAAAATCGTGAAATCGCTTCCGTACCTGTTCGTTATTAATTCGTAAAATTGTATATTTCATAGTCTGGGATGCGTTTTCAAGATTTTTCGATGCGCGCAATCGATTTTTCGCATGAAAATACCCCTTATAAGTGATTTTTGAAAAAAAATTTCGCCAAAAAACCGCAAAAGTACGGTTTTTTGCTCACCCTGTAAATGGATTCATGAGAAGATTTGTTTTTTTTACCTCATGAAGCTGACGAATAACCCCAGGAACAGAAACATCCTCATCATTTCTGATATGTGCATCCGAATGATCATTCTCCACACATTTTCCACTCGAAGTATGAAAAACCTTCATCTCTCTCATAGTACTATTATGCTCATAAGCTTGTGTCGCCGCAAATGTAGATATATCTGCGTCGAATGATTTCTTTTCGGCTTCGCGGGTTTGCGAATCGGGTGCTTGCATAGCACGCTCTTTTTGACGAGCTTTCTTTTGCTTCCGTCTTTTGGCCTTCTTGGATTCGGTCATCATTGGGTCTTCGTTGATGTCTTTGTTTTCTGGTTCTTTTGTAAATTGTTGAGTTCGGATAATTTGGAATGGAGGTTTCGCAAATAATGTTGGATTTTCATCAAACTATAAAAAAATGAAGGTCATTTTTCAAAAAAAATTTTTTTGGAGAAAGAGCCCTAATTTTCACCCCTTTAACGATTCTTATTTTTGCATAAAAAGTTTTCCCCGAAATTGAAGGGACAGTTTAGCTTAAAGGACCAGACCAGTGGAAGAAAAGTTGCAATTTTTGTTGATATTCTTTTTCCCCACTGGTCCTTTAACCCTCAATTCCTATTTTTTTGTTGAAAAACCGTTTACTTCGTTATTATTAATTGTAGTAAAAAATGGTCTTTCTTGCTGAAAGAATGCGTTTGTTGGGTGAAAAAATAAGATTGTATTTGAAGCATCGTTTCCAGGCTGTCTATAATGCTGGCAAAGTTGATGCTCCCGAAATTGTTGTACAAAGTTGGTACGAGGTGACATAAACGCTTTTAGAATCATTGCTAAAATCATTGCTTTTTCATTTTGTTAAATTACAAAAAAGTGGAATTTTCGTGATTTTTTCATGAATTTTTAAAAAATCGAAAAATACATCAAAAATCTAAAAATTCGTCAAAAAATCGAAAACTTAATTAAAAATTCGACAAAAATCACGAAAATTCGACTTTTTTGGGACACTCTGTTAAACCTTCATCCTCTTGATCAGGTAAATCATCAGCCGTCAACTCAATCATATTCTTAATATTTTCTTGCATCTCGATATCTTTTGTAGAACGTTTTTCTCCAGATGTGTTTTTCCTATACAAGATAGGACCAGTTCGATTATTTTCTATAGTACTCGATGATGGAGGAAAATTTGAATAGCTAGTCATTTGGTCAACCGTATCCTCGACCAATCGCCGCAATCTTCTTTGTTGTTCGGGTCGTTTAGTGGGATCGGGTTTAATTGTCATGCTCGGCCAGCTAGTGGTAGTGATAAGTTCAAAAACACGTTCCACGCCAATTTTTTCATTGAATGTTTCTTCCAATTCTTCAAGTTCGTCCTATAAGAAAAGGTTAAAGAAATGGATTCAATTACAACATTACCTGTTCGGGACGCAAATTAATCATTTCAAAACTTTCTTGTATAGACCACTTAAAAATTCTATTCAATAAATTTTCTGATTTAAGTACACTTCCATTATAAATCAAAACCTGAAAAATGGATATTTTCGATAATATATACAAAAAATGGATCATTTAATATCTAAAGTGGCAATGGAACTAAGAGAATAGAACGATACGAATGAAATGACACGAAACCAAATTAAGGGTTTTCGTGTCAATATTCAGACAAATTCAAACCCGTTTCACATCACTTGGAAATGACATCGTCTCATTCGTATCGTTTCATTTGTATTCGTTTCATTTTTGTTCATTTCGTTTTATTCGAGTCTATGCCTCTAAAATTAGTTGACCCTTCGTTATATTTTAAGAATTCGTCATATGATATTTTTCATTTTTTGTCAATCTGTGACATTTTAAAGAATGATCTCATATGTTTAGTTAACATACTTGAATCTCCGCACTCCACTTTTTACAATAAACAGCCAATTCTTGAAGATATGCCACATCCGCTTCATCTTTAATAACAATAATTAGAGCACAAACATTCTCATCTGAATGACTAGCTTCCCATGATTTAATGTTAGAAAAACATGGAAGAGACCACAGAATGACTTGAGCAGAGTAATATTTTGTATCTAAAGGCAGCTGAAATGCACGAGCTTCACCATCTTCATCCATTAACGGAAGACCACCCATTTCTATAGAGCATGCATAAGAGCCAATTCCTTTAAGAATTTCATCATTTGAATCACCAATCAATAAGCAAACTCCAACTTCAGAAATTTTCATCTGAAAAATTTGACCAAAACTCAATAACAACTTTCAAAAGATCATGAGGTTCTATCTCAATTAAATAGAGACAAAAAATAAATAAGTTTATTTGAATATCCATGACGATTAAGTGAATTTGGGCACTATTACTTTTTTCACGTTTACTTTTTCATGTTTTTTATTTGAATTTTTTTCTCAAAATTACATTTTGATTTTTTCACTCTTATTCAGGATTTATACTTGCCGAGTCACGCGGCATCAAAATGCAATTTTGAGAAAAAATTCAAGTAAAAAAAGTAAGATGAAACAAGCAAACGTGAAAAAGTAGTAGTACCTGAATTTTTCCGATTCTAAAAATTCGTCAAAACGTAAAATTTTTCTACTGTTTTGGCGAATTTTTAAAATGGAAGGACATTTCATTGAATTACCCTATATAAATAATATTAAAAAACAACATTTAAAATCATAAAAAAAACTATTTTAAATTCTTAAGTGGCATGCTGCTTACGTTGAACTGTAAAGTAGAAAAGGCAACGAGCGAGTAAGATAAGACTAAAAAATGAATATACCATCTTTTTTCTATAACTAATTTACCTCAAAACAGCAATTAAACCAGGAGGCATAAATTTTCCAGACTTGAGATAGCGAGAGCCCATTAAACCGCCTAAAAAGATGGCCACACCTAAAATAAAACTTGATAGACGTGAAGAAAATTTTTAGCCTGCCTGTGAGAATATAAAAATTAGAATTTATAGCTCCATAACCGGCTAAAAGGCCTGAAAGACCACCAGCAACCAGCGATGGAATACTTCCTAAAATTTGAGGTAGACGAAGGTAAATACCAACAAATACTTGGGTAACTAGTTCAGAATAGAGGACCCACTTTTCGAAAAAATTTTTTGGGACTAGTATTAAAATTCGAATTTTCAAAAAGTTCACCAAAATGGCTGATTTTTTGTATACAGGTGTTTTTTGACATAGAGAACTAGAATTTGAAAGAATATTTTGATTTTAACCACAGGAAGTTACCCTTACAAGGAGTATATTCCATAAAAAGTTTCCATAACGAAAATCGCTTAAATCAGTTCAAGGAAATTTTTTTGTCTCGAAAAAGCGCGCAATCGATTCCCCGCCACGAAAAAACCCTATACAGCTGGTTTCCCGGGGGGAAAATTCAAATTTTTTACATTTCCACTTCAATAAATACACCGTTTTTCCTGAATCAGGAAAGCGTTTTCACGCTTAGATTCATTTTCAAAATTTTTTTCGAAAAATGGGTTCTCTGTTCCGAACTAGTACTAATACCTGATTTAATATAGCCAATAACTCCACCGGCCGTAACCAAACCAGCATAAATTAAACCAACAATATCAGCTGGCATTTTTCGTTCTCAAGTTTTTTTATTATTATAAAAATGTATAATCGAAAAAAAACGGCAAACTATAAAATTTATAGTTGTCCATTTTGTGGTTAATAGTTAATAAAACATGAACATATCGCAAAATACAAATAAGAGAAATTCGTTACAGAACTCGACTCAGTTTGAAGTTAGAGTTGTGAAAATGGCTTTTATGTCAAAAAATTTCATAATTTGTCATTTAAAGGACCAGTCCCACTGTTGAACAAACTTTTTTTATAAGAAAATTCACGTTGTGGTGATCTACTTTTGCTTTGAAAGTAAATTCTAATTCGTTAACCCTTTAAAGATATGAAATTAGGCAAAAGTTTCGGATCCGACCGGGACTCGAACCCGGACCTCCTGGCTACCGTCCAAGTGCACTACCATTGTTAGAGATACAGGGGGTGCAAAAGTCCTGGCACAGGTTGACATAAGTCCTGGCATAGGAAAATTTTAGTTTTAATGGATTTACAACAATCTTCATCACGAAGTTGCAGTTTTTTATTGGGAACTTGTCAGGACTTTTTGCAACCGATGCCAGGACTTATGTCACCCTGAGCCAGGACTTTTGCACCCCCCCCCCCTGTTTCTTTTTTGTCAGATGCAGCCCTGGTCCGAACTTCTCGGACCATGTCATTCGGCTCTAGGACTTTTCACAACGATAGATTTTCTCCACTTTCCCATGGTCAAAATCAAAAAATTTCTCCAGATTTGAATTCCCCATATCGAAAAACCCATGAGTATAAAAAATCAGCCGATTTGGATTTTTTGTTGAAAATTCAAATTTTTTACCACTAGAGCATCTTTTACGCCAAGGGATAAAACATTCAATTTTTCTTTAAAATTTTTTTCTAAATTGGCTGATTTTTTGTATCCAGGGCTTTTTTGTTATGGGGAACACGAATATGAAGGAATTTTTAGATTTAGACCATGGAAAAGTGGAGAAGATCGATCGTTGTGAAAAGTCCTAGAGCCTGTTATTCAATGATATTTAATGGAGCTAACCGCATTAAAAAATGTAGGTACACAAAGTTGGGTTTTTAAACTTTATTGAACTAATAAAACTACAATAGAATCACACCGAAGATTTCCAAATAATTAAATAACACACACGTTTGTTGAATACTAAAATATCGTCTAAAATTACAGCAAACGACCTTTAAAAACTAGATAATTATTTTTTGCTTTTTATTTATGTCTTTAAATGAATTTATAAAGATAATATATATACCACATAAATGAAGCTTTATTTATTTTTTAAAACATAGAAATTTGACACAAGAGAGAAAACATACCAGCATAGCTGAGTAATGTCCGCATTGGCGACCCCTTGCAATTTTTGAAAAAATAATAGGAAACAACCTCCCAATTAATGTAATTTCAATCGCCGTGCGAGATTGAATTCAACCTCAAGAAAAATTTGAAAAACATCGAAAAAACATAAGGGAACATTTATGTTTTAAAAAACAACCTGACAAATTTCAAAATTTTGCCGACCCATAAATTTTTGGCGACACAGCCAGCTATAGTCGATTTTTTTACATTAGCAACACGAGCAATGTGATTGACTCTCAGGGTCAGCGATATTGAAACGATTGATCAAACATGAGAAAATTCAAAATTTTCGAGAAATTTGCCGATTCAAAGAAAATTTTGACTTCATGAAGGGGTCAAATCGGCAAATTTTCTCAAAAAATTTGAATTTTCTCATGTTTGATCAATCGTTTATCGCTGACCCTGAGAGTCAATCAAATTGCTCGTGTTGATCATGAAAAAAAAACAATTCGACTATATGAATACCCAGAGAAAATAAACATGAACTAAATTACTAATCATTTATCTTATTATTACAAATTTGTGTACATATAGATCAGGGTTTCCATCAAGAATTTTGCAAAAATTAATCATTTTGTAATCCAGGTTCAAATTTAAGCAGTTGATTAAAAATAAGGGGAAAAAGTGAAATCCTGATACAGATTCAATCCAAAATAATAATAAAAATACACTACATCTTAACCTTAGCAAAAAACCTGATCAACAAAATATATAAACAGACATTATAAAATTAAACCCGATTTGCCTGATTTATCACATTATTTAAAAAATCCGAATCAATCTTCATATGCATTATTGGTTGGTTGTCCGTGGTTACAAGTTCAGGAGTTTCATCAGCTTCTTCGTCTTCTTCCATGGTTTGGTCCAACATTGTTGCATCGGTGAGACAAGCTCGATGATATGCCTAAATTCATATATTATTTAATGTTATTTAATATTATTTAATGAACCTTAAACCAAGTTTTCGGATACAGATCACAAACAAAATAAATGAAATCAGAAAAAACAACTCACCTTCTTATTCTGAATCACGCAATCACGGAGTTTCCAAATATCATCTTCGTCATCCCAATACTGTTCGAAAGCCTCATTACAAACTTGACATTCCTGAAATTTTTTTGTCAAAACAGCTGTAAAAATGGGGGATCCTTACTTTCATTTCAGTATCTTCCGCTGGAATGTCACTAGTTGTGTTTTCCATCGTGTTAACTGCACCGTGTTGAGTACCCTTTCGTAAATTCGGCAGATTATTGACTTCTTCGAGTTCAGAATGATTCACCCAGTCCTAAAAATTTTTCAAGTTTCAATACTACAAAAGGGATAAAATTCGTCAATCATAGCTATATTTAAACAGGATAATCAGGACGTGAACAGTATGGGTCATTTCAAAAATCTGAAGGAATAAAAAAATAAAAGAAAAAGATTTTAGGGTGTGCCCATGTTTCTTAAATGTTTGAATTTGGGAAGGGAGGAAGTATCCCCCTAGGTTCTTCTTCCTCGCCGATAACATACCTCTTCTTCCATATACCATGGTCGAGAACGACGCGAATATCCTTTATTATTAGTGAGAACCATTTCCTTTAGGTGNCCTCGCCGATAACATACCTCTTCTTCCATATACCATGGTCGAGAACGACGCGAATATCCTTTATTATTAGTGAGAACCATTTCCTTTAGGTGTTCATCCAAATGGAGTTGATAGGCTTCGCCACGTTCTTTGAACTCGATATTGCAGGTTGGACAACAAATCCGTTCACGATGAAGCTCTTGAATGACCGAGTCGTAGCGGCTAAAATAAGAAAAAGGGTTAATATATTTACACTGGAATAAAACTAGGATTGCACAATGGAAACGTTTTTTTCAATTTCCATTTCTTGGAAATATTTCTGGAAACGATTGAACCAGGCAACAAATTTTATGAATAAACACGATTTTATTGAAATCAGGTAAAGTTAGAATTTCCTGATTCTGAATCATCATTGAACTCTAACTTTGCCTGATTTTCAATAAAGTCATGTTTATTGAAACGAGTGGTCGAGAAGCATAAAATTTGTTGCTTGATTCAATCGTTTCCGTTACTGTTTCCGGAAATTTGTGTGCAACCCTGAATAAAACTTACTAAAAGAAAGTACGCATATTGAACTCTTTCATCGCTGTACTCGGATTCGGACGGCGTTCGATTATGTCCAAACGGTGATTCGATGGCACTGGAGGTGAAGCTCCACGAGCCGGAGAGCTTGCAGCAAGAGTTTTTGAAGTTGAAGGTTCTTCTGTTTTGGCGAGTTGTTTAAGAATGCCAGATTTTTGCAGCTTTGAAAGCAGTTCTTTCACATCCAAATCACTATCTAAAAAAATTTGAATAATAAAAAATGTTTGAAAGCTTTATAGTAAAAAGTTGCTATATAGTTAGCAGTTTAGGAAGTATTGAGTCATTCGGAAAAAAATAACCGGCTTTTGCAGATTCAATCGTATCGTTATAAAAATGACTTCTGTGGAGGGGGGAGTTCTATGTGGGGAATCGATTGCGCACATTCCCGAAACGTGAAATGGTCTGTGTATTGAAACGAAAACCTGAATTTGAATTCCTAAAGGAATTTTTGAAAATTCACTTTTTGGCGAATTTTTCAATCGATTGAACCCATCGAAAAACGGTAGTACCCCAATTTTTGTGAAAAACATATTCTTCGTTTTTGAGGGAATTTGGTCCAAAGTTGACGACGGTCAATTTATGCAAATTTCGATCATTTTTATCAAACTTTGATGAACTAAATTTCCTCCAAAACGAAGAATTTGTTTTACATGAAAATTGGGATATTACCGTTTTTCACATGCGCTCTATCGATTGGAGGTAAAACTCCTTCAGAAATTCAATTTCAGGTTTTCGTTTCAATACACAGACCATTTTTTTCATATTGTTAAAAATCATACCTTTCTTTTCCTCTTTGACCTTAAAGTCCGACTGTTGTTGTTGTAGTTGCTGCTGTCTGCGCATTTCATTCATAAATCTGATCAAATCATACGAAGGATCTTGCTCAATTTTCACCTCAGGCGGTGGTCCACACAGACGAATTTCGTGTCGCCTTCCATTGATGTTAGCAATAATCGGTGCTCCACCAAAGGAGCCCTTGAATGGGAAGTCACCAATGTAGAATTCTCTTGAAGGTGCACCAAAACGCAGAACATGTGGCTCGCCGTCAATAAAAACAGTTCTAGCTTCGCCAAATGCCATAGTATGCGCCACACCATCGATTAACAAATCACGTGTAGTTCCTGTAAATTCGATTTTGTGTGGGAGACCATTTCGTTCAATCACTGCAATTTCTCGTCCACGTTCATCTTTCACATGAAGTACCTGAAAAATAAGAATTTTAGTGTGTTGAAAGAGGATTTTCTATAAGGATGATATTTTTTGCACCTAAAAAAACACTTTTTTGCAAAAAAGTGAGATTTAGATGCAAAAAATGACATTTAGGTGCAAAAAGGTGAGATTTAGGACCTAAACTTTTTTGCACCTAAATGTCATTTTTTTCATAAAAATCTCACTTTTTCTAAATTTTAAGTGCAAAAAAGTGTTTTTTAGGTGCAAAAATTATCATCCTTTCAATAACTCACCTCATATGCCTTGCCATCAACAAATATCCGATTGTTAGCCGGAACATTGGGCAGCCGAGTTGTTTCATTCGAAATCACTGTTGGCACTAATGGCATTTGTGGAATCTGCGGCGGCATCATTGGAATTGACATACCAGGCGGCATAGGCGGAGGAATTGGCATCATTGGCTGCATGATCAATCCCGGAGCTAGGCCCGAAACTGGTGGGATTGGCACAATTATACCAGGTGGTGGTATTGCCATTCGTGCACTCATAGACGTCATAGGAGGCATTGCTGATGACACAATAGGCATTGGCATTGAGACCTAGAACATTTGTAAATTTTAATCAATTAAAAAAACCGGAGCTATTCAAGTATGGGGTCCCTATGACGTGAAAAAAATTTGAAAATTTTTTTCAGGACTCTGAATGAAAAAAATGAAAATCAGATTTTCGACCCCTGAAAAAATTTTCACGTCCTCAAGAGAAATTTTGTAGAAAAAATTAGCGCCGTATGCAAGAAATTTTTTCAAAAGATGCAGTTTTTAAGCTAAAAATGATCAGGAAATGGCGATTTTTGGTAGAAAAAATGAAAAATTTTGGTGAAAAATGCACGTTTTTAAAACTGAAAATGCTCAAATAATTAAAATTTCTGTAAAAATGGAAATTTTTGATCATTTTGAGTAGAATTCGTAAAGGGGCCATTATAATTTCCAGTGGCATAGCTAGGGAAACCCGGAGTGGTAAATAGCTCCCAAAAAAACCTACTTGTGGTGGCGCAGCAAACGCATGTGAGCCCAGAGTAGCAGTTGGCTGTTGAGCCGGAGTGGGTAACAATGGCGGTCTTGTTGAAGGAGTCAATGAAGGCACAGGGCCTCGTGCATGCTTATCAAAACGGCCTTGTTCTCTACGACGGTGTTGGAATTGATGGTGCTTCGACTGTCCAAAATGAATATCCTGTACAGGAGAGTCCCGACGAGCACGCTTTTCTTCGACTTCAGGATTGCTTGAACTTGGTTCTCGACTTCTACGACCCGTTGGTTTTTCAATTGGTGGCGGTGAAATAGATATCAAAGACCTAAACAATAATTTTACTAAATTGAAATCACTAGTAATGCGGCCATCGAAACATGGTATTGTCAATTGTTTCAACATAAAATTAAAAATATTTTTTCATAAAAAATAACCAAAAAAAAGTTGTGGGGCACATGTTTTTGGATAACTTTTTTTCGACAAAATTGAAAAATTAGTCAAAATTACGTTTTTTTTAACTAAAAAACGTAATTTTTCGAAAATGGTATTATAAAAATTTTCTAGAAAATTTAAAAAAAAGAAACCCCTGATCCCCCCCTAACAACGCTTACCCTGCCAAATCTTGATCTTCCTTTCCTTCTGTAGTAACAGTACTTGAGTCGTCATTCACAAGCTCGGTTTTTGACTTCTTCCTCTTTTCTCTAGAAACAGATTTCTCATGTTCCTTATCTCGTTTCTCTTTCTCAGTCTTCTTCTTTTTATCCTTTTTGTGCCTAAAAGGAAATATTATACTAAACTCTAGGAATCGATTCCCTACTTTTTGTGATGAATTTGTTCTTCTTCATCGTCATGCGCCTCTGTTTTAATGACTTTTCTAGGTTCAACATTTAGTTGAGATTCAGTATGTTGAGTCTGTGCTTCCGATACATCCATAGCTACTGGACCCGTATCCGATTGTGCCGAACTTTTACTCTTTTCTGTAGTTGGACGAATTATTTCAGGTTTAACATCTGGAGCAGAAGCAGATCCGTGAGGTCTTATCGTGTTATCTTCCATGCTAACAACTCTTTTTCCGTTCGCCGGAACTATAACTGTGCCTTTTGTTACTCTTGGATCTGCAACAGTTGGTTTTTTCAAAGCAGGTTTCTAAAAGAGGTCAATTATTTGATTAAATTTTAACGAAAAGCAGTTTTATGGGTCTGTTCCAACCCGATTTCTGGGACTCAAGATTGAAATTTTTGACTACAAGGGGCTGTTCTTAAAGGGGAGTCAACTTTGTAGCAGCATCTCGTGAGACCATTTCTAGCAGTTTTTATCATAACTTTTGATAGGTAAATCCATTTGACTTGATTTTGGTATCATTTTGAAGCTCAGAATCTGAGTTTCAAAATGATACCAAAACCAAGTCAAATGGATTTATCTATCAAAAGTTATGACAAAACTCTGCTAGAAATGATCTCTCAAGATGATGCTGCAAAGTTGACTCCCCTTTTAATAGATTCAATACTCTATCAAGCGATGGGAACAAACTCATAAAAACAGCAAGCTATTTAATAAATTTGGCTCAAGGACATTTTAAAATTGCGGGTGGGCATTTCAAACGGACGATTTTCTACACTTTCCTGGAAAACTCGAATCTTAAGGAATTTTTTTATTTTGAGCACGGGAAAGTGGAGAAAATCGTCCGTTATGAAATGTCCTAGAGCCGTAAATTTAAGAATAGTTAAGTAAATTTTAGTCTGAAGTACATTAGAAATTTTCCAACACTAGAATAATCGGAATATCAAATTTTTTAAACTAAGATTTGAAAAAGTTGGTAAGGTTTCTATAAGCAAAAAATAAGTTTTACAATAATTTCCATCGGACACGTAGCGAGAATGACAAAAACCTCATGTTTTTTTCAAGAATTTTTTGTTGAAAAATGCTTCTTTTTAAGCTGAAAATGGTCAGGAAATACCGATTTTTGAAGAAAAAAATTTTTTTTGGGCAATCCGGGTAATTTCCCGGATTGTCCTCCTTGCTACGTGTCTAATTTCCATACAAAAATTCATAAATCGAGTGCCATTTTATTATATAAATTTTTTTAACTTCGTGGGCAATTTCAATGAGAAAATTCCTAATGCATTATTGAGTAATGACAATATGCTAAATAATTATGGACTCTTAGATTTTGAAATTCGCATAAAAATCGAGTTCAAATTGAACCTATAAAATGTCGAATTTTCAAAAAGTTTCAACACAAACCCCTGCTATTATTAAATAAAGCAGGGGAAAAATTTTGTGTTGGAACTTTTTGAAAATTCGACATTTTATAATCAACTTTAACTCGATTTTTATGCACATTTCAAAATCCGAGAGCCCTGCTTGTATGTTTTTTAACAATTGCTAATTATGAATATTTCAAAAATCTTTTGCTGTTTAGAAAACCTGCGTAACAAAAAACAGATCATAAAATGATAAAGTATTCACTTCAAAACTGCTTGGTTTCAGAAAAGCTGATTAACTACTTTTCCTACCACAAAGTAGTTAAACTAAAAATTCGAAAGTTTATAATCATAAAGGTTGAAAGTTGACTCGTAAAACGGAATCCCAGTATTTTAGCACCAATGTGCAGATCTTAAATGCACATTTAATACTGTTTGAAGATTTTTCTGATGCTCAAATTTGAATTTACGTTTGATATGTAAGAGTCTAGAGATAGAAATAAGTCAGCATCAACAGAAGTCTTATTCGAATAGACATCAATTAACAAGCAACCACATAATCATCAAAATCATCCAAAAATACTTCATTTGTAAGTTTCTTTACAAACGCAACAAGAATATAGCAACAAAAAACTATGGTACGTATTTAAGCTAGTGGAATAGCTGGCACTAGGACAATCCGTTTACAGTCACCGAACATTCTGTCACAGGTTTTTTATCCCCCATCGAAATCCATTTCCCGATTTTTCCGCTAGAGTAAAATCGGCTCGGGAATTCGATGAAGATAAAATTTTTCATCCAGTGACGCGAATTCGTGACAGATGTCCGTAATTGGTGACGGTTGTCCTAGTGTAAATAGCTGTCTTAGAATTTGGATTACAAAAGAGAGTGATTTCAAGTAGTGTATTAAAAGTTGATAAAAGTATATTTTTAACGTGAACCAGCTTATATATGTGGGATTTCTAAATACGTACCCGAGGTCCTTGAAATTTCAATTTTACCAAACAAAATGGTGTAGCCGGATCCCCATGAATTGGGGGGGGGGGAGAAGTGAGTAGCAAGAATCATAAAGTGAACCATTTTTAGCCCGTTGGATCAGAATGGAAGGAGGTGCGACCACACCTTGGCTACTCCAATGCAAACAAACATCTCAGAAGTTTTACTACGATGACAACTTCAAAACAAGTGCGCTAGAAAGAAACAATCATATTTGAAAAATAACTGGGATTCCGAAAAAACTAAATTATGCATCTCCCGCATAACGAATATTCAAACGTCCATATATGTACTTTCTCAAACAATTTCCCTAACGATCAAGTATTTATTATTATTTTTAGCTTTTAAGCGAGATCGTTGAACTTGAACCCGTAATAAAACACGATCACAAAGTCAAAAAAGGCAGTTAATAAAGCACGTATAAATAAAAACAAAATTCAAAGTAACTCAAACAAAGAAAGTACTAATTTCTCAATGAAATAGATAAATGTGTTAAACTACCAAAATAGGAACCACTGGAGGAGCATTCGTTGGCGGAGCAGCGGCACCATTATTCAGAAACTTTGGATTTACATGGATCACTTGGTTGCCATTATTGCTTACCGAAGGAGCGGTTGTTACCGTTGGTGGTCGAGTTGATTGAGGTGCTACGATTGGCGCCGTCGGTGGTGCCTCTTCAACTAATGGCCAATTACGATCTATCGATTTCACTTCAAGATCAAGTTTACGGAGTCTTGATTGTGGGAAAATTCCTTTCCAAGTATTACGCACTTTATACAGAGAAGTACGTATACCTTCATTACCCTAAAAAAGTGGTAAATAGGTAAAAAATGAGAAAAGGCTTACTTCTTTAAATACAGTCAAAAATATGGAGACAATATCATGAGCAAAGATATCTCTGTAATTTCCACGAATTGGAATGTTCTTGATAATGGAATCCACAACATATAACATAGCTAGTTTACGCTTGGGTTCGCCTTCCTAAAACAATGGTTTAATACTTCACAGATACATGAAAAAACTAGTTCAACTTTTTTAAACGATATAACCAGGAGGACAGGGAGCAGGTGTCCCCCTTTACTGGAAAAAATTTTCCTAATGGCCCCTCCTTATGTTATTGTCTAAAATTTTTTTCAAAAATCTTAATGTTTTCCATTACAATTTTTCACAAAAATTTTCATTTTCAGCTTACAAACAAGCATTTTACAACAAAAAAAATTTTGCCTACGGCGCTCGTTTTTGCCTAAACTTGAGGATAAAAACTCATAATAAAAATTTTGGCCCCTCAAACAAACTGAATATAACTTACGCCTACTATGGCCTCTCGAATAACTCGAACAATTTCACTAGCAAAATCAGCATAATCTTCGGCTAGGATCGTTAACAAATTGATCTGCTTCTTATCATTTACTTGAAGTTCCGATAACGCTTCACTAAAAAGTATGTTTAAAAAAAATTGCTAGTCTACAAAAATTACCTATAATCTCTTGCTGCGTTCAATGCTTCAGACATTTGTAGTTATACTAAAATGGTGGTAATTTTGTAAAGGTAAAAATTGTAAAAACAAAACACGTAAACGAATAATGGAAAAAATACGGTCTCTTAGGGCCTCCACTAATTGCGTCTCAAATTTTTTTGAGACGCAATTAGTGGAGGTGGAGATTTTGGAAGCACTAATAGCAAGTTGGGGAGCACTAATTGCAATTAGTGCTCGTCTCGACGCTTTTTTAAATAGCGAATATCTTTTCAGGATAAATGAATTTCTGAATGTTGTCTTTTACATTTTTATGCAGCTTATTGTGGGCTATAAATTTGCTAAAGACCAAATTCGATAATTCGTTGACCCTGAAGAATAAAACCGTATCGAAAATTGCAAATACTTTACGATTTCTCGACAACGTTTCACAGCTCATTTAACAGTGTTTTTTGGGCGCGACAACGACTAACGAGCAGACTAAAGAAACTTTTTGAAAATTCGATATTTTTACGGTCTAACTTGAACTCGATTAATTATGCAAATTTCAAAATCTGGCCACCCTAGCTTAAATGGACCTAAAAGTAAAGGGGCGGAGAAGTCCTGGCAAAGGATGTACGAAGTCCTGACATGGGATGCAAAGTCTTGTCCATGTGTGTAAAAAGTCCTGGCGTAGTAAAAATTTTAGTTTTAATGGATTTACAACAATCTTCATCACGAAGCTGCAGATTTTTTTATTGAGAACTTGTCAGGACGTCAAGTATCAATAAAAAAATCTGCAGCTTCGTGATGAAGATTGTTGTAAATCCATTAAAACTAAAATGTCAAGAATGCATTCTATTCAGGACTTTTTGCACACATGGACAAAACTTTTTGAATCCATGTCAGAACTTTGCACATCCTTTGTCAGGACTTCCTCCCCCTGTATGAGATGGACCTAAAAAGTATGAAAATGGAAAAAATGAAAACAGTTTTCTAAAATATAAAATAAATTTAGATACATCAAGGTTTCGCAGATTGTTATCAAGGCACTGATATGTTATTTCGAAACGATGAAAAGAAAACACTATGTGAAAAAAAAAAAGAAAAACGCTGAAATCTACTTAATGTCGAAATGTTTTTGACGAAAAATGAATCATTGATCGATCGATAAAAACAAACTCACTCGTTGTCATGCTTGCATACAGTACTAAAAAAATATTTAAGAAATTTGTTTTAGTATTCAAAAATTCAAAGTTCAAACGAATGGAACCGATGTTTTTGGAAATTTTTTGTGAAACATTTATTCGTCAAATCGTAGTCAAAGATAAAACAAGAACATAATTCGAAAAGACAAAGAGAGGATTTACAGGATGTATTAAAGCATCGGCTCTGAAAGAATCGAGCTTCCGGACCGACAAACTTTTTTTGATCAAATTTTTAATTTTTGTTTGCATAACATTATAGTTCGTAAAGTATTGAGCAACTTTTGTTTTTGGGGTCCCATTAGATTCGTTCACTGGTTGGAGATTGACCCAGTACCAAGTTGAAGACCAGGGTTTTGTGATATTTCAGATAAGCCAGACTTGAAAAAATTCTATCTTTTCAAGAATAAATCATTTTGACTTGAAATCTTTTTTATTTTTCAGGGCTACACACGCGCTACGTTTCTATGCACTTTTCGTGGTCGGAGAACTTCTGGTGAATTTTCTGTGCTTCTTCGAAGCTGTACTCCTGTAGTTCGGAAAAGCACTAATTTTTTAGAAAAATTGGCCTATGTCAACAATTTACTTGCAATACTTTTTTAGATTTAGTGTATAATCGCAGCGCTTGACGAGCCTGAAAAAATTGCGCCACAAAAATTTCAAAATTTCAGTGCGTCGGGGTTCATCCGAGTCTTTGAACACCAACTCCTGAAAGAAATCAAAAATTGAAAATTCTTTAGATTAGCGAAATTTGCCATAATTTATGTATATTCGGGAAATTCATGAAAAATGGAGCATTTTTTGTTTTTACAGTAAATTCTGAATCGTTATCGTTGTCGAGATAATCGCATTTAAAGTATGAGATTTTTTAGTTGCGATTTTAAATTT
>OZJO01028880.1:0-12420 GCA_900406225.1 Acrobeloides nanus | reverse complement strand
TTTAGTTCACTAATAACTTCACTAATTGCGTTCAGACGCGTTCGGAAACATCACTAATAGGCGTTCGGGCGCGTTCAGAAACGTTCGGACGAGCGTCCGAACGCATCCGAACGTTTCTGAACGCGTCCGAACGCCTATTAGTGATGTGTCCAAACGCATCCAAACGGAATTAGTGATGTTATTAGTGATAAATTAGTGAAGTCAAAAATTTGCGAACGAATTAGTGCTGGCCCTAATGAATTTTCAAAAATATGCAAATTTCGAAAAAATTGTGACGATTTTTCAAACTTTGTTTGTGGGGGTAGGGAAAGCTGTTTTTGATGAAATTTTTTTCATGATAGGAAATCAATGTTACCCTAGAAGATGACATGTCAGTTTTTGAGCGAACACATAGTTGCCGTGATATTAACTTCTCTTTTCAGAGAGCTAAACATGGTCATATAATAGGGCACAAGATTTTTTTGAAAGTTGATGTTTTCCACTAGTTTACGGCTTATTAAACTAATCCATTTCAAATTATATTTTTGCGACCGTTTTTAACATACATGTATATGAATAAGTATTTTCATAACATGTTAAAAGGTACAGTAGGGGTCAAAAGTTTAGAATTCGATTTCATATTTTTTTCAACTAGTTTCTAAACTTTTGACCCCCCCCCTTCTCAAGATAGTGAGCTCTATTATACTTTTTTATTTACCATATGTCTAATGATGGTTTCATGCTGAATTGATGTATCTAAAATATTATGACAATTTTAAAAAGAATAAATTACCTTGGCTATTAACATCTTGTTGCATTACGTTCATCGGTATCAATTCACGGTTTGATGCGTTCATGGCTTGATTCTTCAATCACAGCAGTTGAAGAATATCATTGAAAGAATCCTGAAAGCATACATGTAGAGGGTTGCAGATTTTGGAAACTGTGCGTGTAGGGTCTTATGTTTTTGCCAAGTTTGTGCATGAGGTGGCACTTTAAGAGCTGATATCTCGAAAGTTCGACTTTAATGTTAAAAAGTTTAAGCGGGCTCCAAGTTGAATTTATAAAGTGAAATTAACGCATGAAAAATTTTTTAAAAGTCATTTCGAGTCAAACCGCGGGGTGTCAAAAAATTCAATACCTTGCCATAAGCTCAAAAACCCGATTTTACGTTGATTTGTTTGAATTTTCTAACCCGCCTAAAACACCCTAGATAATTTTTTTCAGTCAAAATTTCTAACTAGCCGATTTATTTCAATATGAAGAACATTTCTAGCGTGATTTTGAAAAAATCCAAGAAATTTCGATTTTTGAACCATTTTTACAAGTGGGACTAGTTGGAGGAATCGAAACAAATTTTTTCTTGGATTTTTTCGAAACCTCGCTAGAAATGTTCTCCATATTGAAATACATCGGCCAGATAGAGATTTTGGCCGAGAAAAATTATCTCGGGTGTTTCAGACAGGTTAGAAAATTCAAAAAACCAACGTAAAATCGGATTTTTAAGCTTCGGACAAGGTTTTGAATTTTTTGGCACCCGCGGTTTGACTCTAAATGACTTTTAAAAACTTTCCCATACTTTAATCTCACTTTATAAATTCTGGAGCCTGCTCGAACTGTTTAACACTAGTCCCACCTAGATTCGAATTTTCGAGATATCGTCTCTTAAATCAGACTTCGTGTAAAAATGAAACTATGGATCAATAGCCAGGCGACAATTTTTGAAGGGTCTTAGATTTTGTTTAAAACTACTTTTTTATATTTTTTTTAGATTAGTTTTATATTTTTTTAGAATGGCCATTTTGGTATATGTTTCAAGGGTTTTGGCCGAATATAGCCCCATAAAGTTGATGCTGTATCTCTCTAGTTTTTATAAGGTAGAGATTTGATTTTAACATAATCTGATAGTTTAATGATGCCCCAACAACGTAAAAAATCGTATCAAATCTCTACCTTATAAAAACCAGCGAGATATAGCACTTTCTATTTAATGTGTATAACTAGGCCCACGTAAAAGCGCGATAAAAAAAGTTAAATTGCATTTTTGCACATTAAAGCGATATACCACGTGAAAGGTAGTGACCTGCTGAAATTTTTGATATGCAGCTCGACCCTCCAAGCCAGGGTCGGTTTGGAGCTAGAGGCCAATCTTTATAGGTATACCAAATTTGATTATGCTTACATTTACGCCCATAACACCCGGAATTTGAAATGTTTCAAAAAAGTTTGGTGGCATAAATCAAGGGCCTTACATGCCCTAAAAATAAGTGGTTGCTCGCCAGAATCGGATTTAACCCTCAAGAGATATGCAGGTGAGACATACCCAACAACATGAATTAGTTAATATATCATCAACTTTATGAGGCTATAGTTCGGCCAAAACCCTTGAAACATATACCAAAATGGCCATAAATTTTATTAACTAATCTAAAAAAGTATAAAAAAGTAGTTTTGAACAAAATCCAAGCCCCTTCAAAAATTGTCGCCAAGGCAATTCCATTTTTACACGAAATCTGATTTGATAGATGGTACACTTTATAGGGGTACCTACTCAACAAATCCCCATGACCTCATAGGGATGCCAAAATGTAAAGATATTAACATTTTTTTGTAAAATTTTTGAAAATGTAATCAAATGGAGGAAAAATGATATGGATCTCTCTTAGGATAGTAGGTCTATTATCATTTGCCTTTCACTTGCTTGTTTATTTTATAAATTTCCCATTTTCAACGAAAAAGGTCCCCAATTTGACAAAAATCATAATTTTTTTAACATCTTCAGCAAAACAAGCATTTCTCAACTTGTTTTTTTGAACAAAAACAAGCATTTCTCAACAAAAAAATTATTCATGAGGCTCTGGTCTTTTTCTTTAACTAAAGGAATTCACAAAATTTTCCCATTTTAACAACAAAAAAAGTCAAAAATTCTCCATTTTTTAACCAAAAATCATAATTTTCGTAGCATTTTCAGCTTGTACAGGGTGATTGAAAAGTTCTGTCACAACTTTTATTTCAACGTCGTACAAAATTTAAAACAAAACATCGTTTTGATAAAGTTATCGGGGGTAATTTTATATGAGGAATCGATTGCGCGCATTGCCGAGCTGCAAAAATGTTTCCTTGACCCTGATTTAGGGAAGGGGTGGTGAATTGAAAAGAAAATCACTTGAACCAAATCAAGGTTATCGTCTGGGAAATTTTCGTCAGATAAATTTGTGGAAGCTAAAATTGTTTGAATCAGGTAGATTTTTATGATTTGAAAATGCTCGCAATCGATTCCTCGCATTAAATTACCCCTGATAACTTTTATCAAACTTGCCATTTTTGTTTTAGAAGCTTATACAACTTTGAAATAAAAGTTATGACAAAACATTTCAATCACTCTATAAATAAGCATTTGCAAAAAAAATTCATCCTGCGGTACAACACCAGTATAAAAACCAAGTGGTTACATTCGTGTGTAAGATTAAAAAGAGTGTACTCGGAGACGACTCGAATAACCCATAAAATTTATCTTCATAAAGCCGATAGAAATTACTTTTCTCCTCTCGGATCAAGGCTTTTATTGCTAATTCACGGCGATAGCTCTATTCTGATAAATAAAGAAAAGATTAATGACATTCTACATTTTACACTCTTTCACCAAACTTTTTTAATTTACCAGATATGTTTCTATTAGATTGGCGCATAATTTTCTTGGTCAACTAGCTCGCTAGGTGAACCTCAACCTTATGTGGGCCGGAATACAATAAGTGGATTTCTTTTCAATTCAATACTAGCGTGCTTCGCGCGCTAGTTGCACATAAATTGTCACCTCAAGACAATTTTCGCATACTAAAATCGCTATGCCTTCCCATAAGCTAATAAAGTGTTTTCCTAATATGGCAATTGTCCCATGTAGCAATGGTCCTGATGTGTCAAATGTTCCATATGGAATGGTAGGCAAGATCAATCGTAGAAATTATTTCTATGGTAGACAAGACAAAAAAAAGAAATTGAAAAATTGGGATCTCTCTCTGCCACCATGTAAATATCAACCAATGAACTTTTGAGACAACCATATAAATTTATCATGAAATGAATTTAAAAATTTTACAAATAAAGCATAAAAAACATTAAACTTTGAATAATAAGAATAATTTTACCGTATTTTCTCTAATAGGACATCCCGGGCATAGATGAAAAAAGGGTGGATATATCCACCCCGCGCATAAAATATAAGAGGGACCCTTATGTTTTAAAATTTTTTTGAAACAATCAAAAAGTTTTACTTTTTTAAATAAAATATCCTATTTTTAACTGTTTTTAGTCTAAATTTAACCATTTTTGCCTATTATATATTTTTTTATAGTAAATTTATTTGGGAATGGGGCAAATTTTAAAAAAATTTTCTGACCCCCAGCGCAAAATCGCGAAAAATTTATGTTTACAAATGCAATAATTGAACCCCCGAGCAAATTTTCGAAAAATATCCACCCCTTTTCACCTATGCCCCTAGGGTGGATTGAAAAATAGAAGGACACCCTCTAATAAAAAAGGACATCCCCCTCCAGGGTTCTTTATCTATTAGGTTGTTCAAAAAGTATTGCGCACTACTTTTTTGTTACCTGGAGGGCTCCGGAAAACCGTTTTTGACAAAAATCTTTTTTCAGTATTAAGCAAGAGTATATGCTGAATACGATCCAATCGGTCTTGAGAATAAGTCATGTTTTCGTGTCAATGTACAGACGAAAACATGACTTATTCTCAAAAAGATCAATTGGATCGTATTCAGCATATACACTTGCCTAATACTGAAAATTTTTTGTCAAAAATGGTTTCCCTGAGCCCTCCAGGTGACAAAAAAGTAGCGTGCAATACTTTTTGAACAACCTATATATCTCACCTCAAATTCATTTCGGACAGTCCGTTTCGAAAAATCCATTTCGAAACGTCTGTATCAAAACATCCTAAAGTCAAAAAATGAATTCTTTGCCAAAAAAAATCGATTCTTGTCAAAAAAAGACTAAAATATTGCATTTCGGGTCAAAAATAGCCGTTTTTTGGCAATTTTTAGTGACAAATGTCAACGAAAAATAAAAGAACACCCCCCAGGGTGGGTTGAAGAATAGAACTGGGCATGAGAAAAAACGGTAAATATCAAAACTTTATTTTCTAATAAACTTTAATATTTTCATTATTTAACCATTGTAATTTCAAGTAAAGCTTAAGAATTTTCCAATAATAGTTGTATTAAATTTTTACTGATATTGATTGATTGCTAGTTTCCAATATTTATTTTCTAAATTAATAAGTATATCTAATTGTTTTATTAATAATATAATACAAATGTCCAAAAAATTTGGGTTTCTTTTTCAATCAAATTTTCTCAGTCTTATCTCCGGTTCCAGTACTGCTTTTTTGATACAGTCTTTTGCCAGTATATACAGTAGCGAGCAAAAATTTGGAACCTCTTAGAAGCCCCGAAAAAATCGCTCAATCTCCCCCAATTCAATGAGAAAACGTCTTTTTTACATTATACTGGGGGTCTTTCCTAGTGGGGAATCAATTCCCGCACGTTTTGAGCGATTTCGAAATTTCCCTGACCTTCTATAGCTAAAAATCCTGACAGATATTAGGTCAATTAAAAACACAGATCTGAATTTCGAGGGATTGAGCCTGAGAAAGGGCAGGAAATTATTTTATGGAGTTTTTTCGATGCAGGAAACCGATTCTTAGTGTTATTTTTAGAGTTTGAGAGTAGGAGGGGTGTACTGAAACAATTACCAGTAATTCGGGTTTTTGGTGGGTAAGAAAAATTTCGAAATCGCTCAAAACCTGCGGGAATCGATTCCCCGACTGGAAAAACCCCAGCACAAAGTAAAAGACGTTTCCGCGCTGAACTAGGGAGATTGAGCGATTTTTTCCGGGTTTCTAAAAGGTTTCTAAACTTTTGCTCGCTACTGTATGTTACCGGCAAAGTTGAGAATCTCAACTTTGCCTAGGCAAAGTTGAGAATCTCAATTTTGCCTAGGCAAAGTTGAGAATTTTTTAATTTGTAGAAAATTCACTATGACAAAAGCTCTTGTAGGCAAATTCACTATGGTCCAGGCTTTAGTAACTGTCATCATAGCAAATTTGCCTATAAAAATTATGTTCGTGGTGAAAAAAAATATGTTAGTATGAAACTGTTATTCACTTTGTATTTGACTATAAAACCTTTGTTCATAGTAAATTTGACTATGAAAAAAATTTTTACTGGATTCAGCTGTTATGAGTGCAGAAAGAAAAGGGTGCTGGCAAAAAATACGCATCAGGGGAAAATAATTTCCATACCAAAAATTTCTCCATCCCCTGACTTGTATATACATGGTGTCTCAAAATAAAGGGAACACCTGGAAATTTTTAAATCGGAACTAGGAAGAGGTAGAAAAACATCGAGGACCCCAGCAAACCGCTAAAGAGCCCGAGGAATGGTCTATCGAAATCCAACGACCAAAAGAAATTCAACGCGAAAGCTGGCCAAAAAACTGGAAATTTCGAAAGATTATGCCCATTAGATCCTTCGTGAAGATCTTGGCCGGAAAACATTCAAAAATTTTTTTGAAAAAAAACTTTAAGACACGGTCTCTGTAAGGATCACCGGACCGGCGGGTCAAGGGTCAGGGATTTTTTTTGTATCCGATAAAATCGATAGGATATTGGTCCCTGATCACGGAATCGAGAGAAAAAAATTCTGAAACATCACCCCTGTGGACCTGGGGGGTAGGGGGAGGTCAAAAAATCGATTTTTCAGGATCGACCCCGATTCACATAAAACGACGCCAATCGATTCCTCGACCCCGATTTGATCACAAAAGTGCCAAAAACGACGGTCGGCGACCTCAGGAACCCATACTTAGATCAGGAAAACTGATTTTTGACCCTAAAAATTTCACAAAAAATGCTCTATCACTAAACTATAAGGTAGTGCACTCTAATTTTTTGCACAAACATAGATCTAAGCAAGCCTGATACATAGAAAGTAAAAGCAAAAAATTTTGAGGACCCCCATAAATACTTTTTTTGACATGAACATAGAGGTACCCAATGTGAATTTCGCCAAAACACCCCTAAGAAAAATTTTTCACCGGAAAATAACGACGGCAATCGATTCCTCGACCCCCTTTACTACAGGAAGGTGCTATCCATTTTTAATGTAGACTTCAAGAAGTCTTAGAAATAGGCAAAAAACAGTTTTTTGACATATTTACCCATTTTAATGGGCAAAGTCCTAAATTTTCTTAGGAATTTACCTCAAATTTTTGAAATAATCGTAAAATAATGGATGCTCTATTAAAATTTTTAAAAAAAGAATTTAAATAGCATATTAAAAAAAACTTTGCCGATTTTTTACCCCCCTCCTACCCCCAGGTCCACAGGGATGATGTTTCAGAATTTTTTTCTCTCGATTCCGTGATCAGGGACCAATATCCTATCGATTTTATTGGACACAAAAAAATCCCTGACTCTTGGGCCAATGAGTGGTTCTTACAGNACAGGGGTGATGTTTCAGAATTTTTTTCTCTCGATTCCGTGATCAGGGACCAATATCCTATCGATTTTATCGGACACAAAAAAAATCCCTGACCCTTGACCCGCGACCTTTGGACCATTGAGTGATTCTTATAGAGACTGTGTCTTAAATTCAATAAAAATCTTGAAATTTCCCTAGACAGGGAAGGAAAAACTAGTTTTCGATGATTTTTTGGAAATCACCGTTTTTGACCATGCTCTTTCAGAATATGCAAGAATTTTTGAAAAATTTAATTGTTAAGACCAAAAATAATGGGTCAAAAAATACTGGGGATACTTTTCCGTATTTTTGAGCTAAAAAATCGAGATAGAAGTCTTTTTCGATAAAATTTTTTTCTAAAAAAACCGTCTGACGGAGGCAATCGAATGAGACCTCAGGCGATGGAAATGGAATTAAACTCGATTTTTGACGAATTTTTCGTAGTAAGTTATTGAATACCTTGTATAAAAAATCAAAATGACATGTAAACACAACATTTTACAGGCGTTGCCTTTTGAAACACGTTGTACTAGCAAAAGACCGCATCCAAAAACAGTGCTGGAGCCGGAGATAAAGCTGATAAAATTTGATAAGAAGAAGCTCATACTTTTTTTGGATTTTTTGAGACTTTTTTCGAGCCCAAACCTTGATCATATGTGGGCAAGTGGGTCCTAACCCACTTTCTCATCAGACCAAAACTTGGGGGACCCTCTCATCGGCCGGCCGATGAGAGGGTTCCATCTAATTTGAGGAGACCTCTGACGACCTGTTTTGGTTGTCAGGAACCCTTTCATCTGGAGCTCCCCCTTGTCCATGTAATCCCTGTATAGACAGTTATAAGATAAAAAACATACTTTAAGATCACGTTTGACTTTTTTTAAAACTTGACTTTTTCTATTTTCAAAATTTTGTAAAAAATCCATTTTCTTAAGATCGTTACATGTAGGACGATTATCTTGCAGCTCAAAACAAGATATAATAAATGTTATAGCATCATCTTCACATTTATTTTTTAAGTTTGCGCTTATTTCATTCTTTATATTATATATATTATTATCATGTATTATATTTTCAAGAGCAATACAATCCTCTACTGTGCTATAGGGGTGCTCGCCTAGTACTACTTCAGCTAGAGTCATTCCAAGAGACCATATATCACCTTTATAATCCTCATAGTTCAGTGCCCGATTGTTAAATAATTCAGGAGGCCAATATTCTTTCCTCAATACACTAGCTTTCTCATAATCAAGTAACTTGATTTCTCCTTTTTTATTCAACAGAATATTCGAAGGCATTATATTTCTATATATTTTATTGTTCTTATCAAGATAATCAATTTCTTCAATAATTTTCCAGGACAAATGTTGTAACAGATCGTTAGGGAAGTTTTGGTTCGGTCGCTTTAAAAAATTATAAACTTGCACTAAAGAGAAATTTTCTGGGCCACCGTGTTGATTTGTTTGTCTGGCTGAGAACCAATTACCCATCGGACTAAAAAATAAATAAAATAAAGGATGTTCAAAAAGTCTCGACTATACGTGAGCAGGGAGGGACTGTTCCCCTCCAATTCGTAGTATTGGAAAAATTATGAACTCAATTCGTATTTTGGTATGAAAAATATTTAAAAACACGAATTTAATTCGAATTTTTGGTCCATTTTCCCTCCTTTCCCATGTATGGTCCCGACCCTTGAATAACCCATCTAAGGGGCCTACGGAACTCCCCTCTGGCCGGTAGTCCAAAAATCGATTTTTGAAAAAGTGCTCCAAATTGGCTGACTGGGGCCAATAAATCTATCGGGAAAATGCATAATGGAAAATTTTTGTAAAATGTTGGATAACTTTTTAAGATTGAAGAAAAAATTAAAGGATGGATTTTTTATAATTATTAGGGCACCTTGCCGTCATTTTGCAAAAACCGGCATCGAAAAATTCCTCACCGATTTTTAGAAAACTCGATTTTAAGTAAAAAACCAGTAAAACCGAGTTTTTTACTTAAAATCGAGTTTTCTAAAAATCGGTGAAGAATTTTTCGATGCCGGTTTTTGCAAAATGACGGCAAGGTGCCCTAATAATTATAGAAAATCCATCCTTTAATTGTTTCTTCAATCTTAAAAAGTTATCCAACATTTTACAAAAATTTTCCATTATGCATTTTCCCGATAGATTTATTGGCCCCAGTCAGCCAATTTGGAGCACTTTTTCAAAAATCGATTTTTGGACTACCGGCCAGAGGGGAGTTCCGTAGGCCCCTTAGATGGGTTATTCAAGGGTCGGGACCATAAATGGGAAAGGAGGGAAAATGGACCAAAAATACGAATTAAATTCGTGTTTTTAAATATTTTTCATACCAAAATACGAATTGAGTCCATAATTTTTCCTTTAAAATTTTTTCAATACTACGAATTGGAGGGGAACAGTCCCTCCCTGCCCACGTATAGTCGAGACATTCGGATTCGTGTTTCCCATATGCGAAAACCTCCGAGTACAAAAAGTAAGTAAAAAAAGCGGCTTTTAAGACTTCTAATAATTCGACTTCCCGAAAACAGGGTAAAAATCAGTATTTATAGGAAATATAGAGATAGCGTGGTGCCATACCAAAAACTTTTTATGCAAATAAAACCACAAATCATGACTATTCAACGACACCTCGATGAAGAAAAATGGGTTTAAACTCTCTGGGATAAGATGATTTAAGAGGCAATATCTCGAAATATCGAAGATAACTCCCTAGGGGGTGATGAAGGAAAAAAAAGTATCGCCACAAACTTGAAGCCTAGTTTATTTCTTCATTAAAACTTTAAACTGTTCTGTTTGTATTGATACTTTTCAATACTTAAAGGACCAGCCCGCTTTTTAACAAAAAATTTTGTAAGAAAGATCATGATGATGGCTTAGGCTTGGGCTTAGTCTTAGGCTTACAGGGTGTGAGGGAATTATCCGACCTCCTATAGTAAGATATATCTAGATACTTTTTTGCCATAACTTTTGATAGGAACAACCATACGCTGAGATCTTTGTGTCATTTTAAAGCTACAAGCGTGAGCTTTAAAAAGACACCAAGATCTTGATGTATAGATGTTCCTAACAAAAGTTAAAAGTATTCGACAATAGTGGTCGGATAATTTCCGCACACCCTGTATCCTGAATCGGGATCAGGGGAGCATTTTCAAAGTTCGAAAATGTGCACAATCGATTTCCCACATAAATTTACCTCTAGAGAGGTTATTTCCAAAGAAGAAAAGTAAAAATTTGTTTTTGAAAAAATATACGTCTAGTGGGCTCGCTAATCCTTAATAGTACCGAAAATTCAAATCAATTGTTGTGTTGATGCAGTGCACGTCTTTATATTTTGGGATTGTAATGCACCAAAACGATGTTTTCATGAAAAATCTGTTATTGGATTTATGATCAGAAAGAAAAATGCCCGACAGTAATGCTACTTTTGAAAGAAGATTTTTCTGGTCGGCATGAGTTTAATGGGAACAGTTTTGATATTGTTACTTACAGGGTCGTATACAAGATTTTCAAAATCTGTAGCTTGAAGATGTTTAAAATGAAATATACGTATTCGGATCGAAAAAAGTCGAAAAAATTTTTTACCTCATCTCTTGGTTGCAGGATCAAAAAGCTCAAAAATCGACAAAATCGATTTTCCGAAAAATCTAACAAGTTTTCTCGCAAAAGATTCTTCAGAAAATTTGGGTAAGGGGGCTAGTTGGTGATTTTTAATGAAAACGTTCGGAACACCTTTTCACTTTATTAAAGACAAAAATTGCAAACAGATTCAAAATTTTATGACCAGAATTCCAAAATGAGCATCAAAATTTCAAAATGAAGCGCTCAACTATCCCCTGATTTTATTCTTCCTGTCTCCATGTTTGCTTTATATGCTTCATGCGCTTTTTATGATAGAATGATTCACAAAAGCTGTATTTTTATATGGAAAAATTCAAAATTGTTGATTAAAGAGAATGAGTCAAACTATTTTTATTGCATAAAGTTTGTAGGAAATTTCCAAATTTTTATGCTCGATATCCTCCTGATTTTATTTTTTCTGTCTCCATGTTTGCTTTATTATGCTTTATGCGCTTTTTTGATGATGGAATGATTCACAAAAAGCAATATTTTTTATATGGTAAAATTGAAAAATTCAAATAGTTAAATAGAGAGAATGAGTCAAACTATTTTTATTGCATAATGTTTATAGGAAATTTCCAAATTTTGATCAGCAAAAAATAGACTGAAAACTTAAATTGTATAAACCGGGATTTCCCGAAAAGGTATAGTCTGTTTCCGAATAAAGTCCGACTTCGATGACTAGGCCTAACACTAAAGTTACTTGTTGCTAGAGCTGTCAGAAAACTTGCCTTTGGGCAAGTTTGATTTGCCTCGAACTTTTTCGAAATTTTTAATTTTTTTGGCTAAAACATGTATAGAACGACTAAAATAGTTGAAATAACATGTTTTTAGCTAAAATTGGGGGGCAAGTAAAACTTGCCTTTTTCCACCATGGGCAAGTAAAACTTGCAATGGGCAAGTTTGACTTGCACTTGAAAGTTTGACTTGCACTTGCAAGTTTGACTTGCACACGCTAATTTCGTCGTGAAACGATTTAAAAATAAAAATATTAATAAAAAGTTTGGAGCTAGTATCGAATGTATACCCACAAGAGCAAAAATAAAGATCAACATGCAAAAAACATCTTTCAACCGTTTTTTCTCACTTTTTCACCAATTTTATCCATTATTTCACCTTTTTATACAGGGTGTGGCAAAAAAAAAACGCGAATTTTGCCAATTTTTGAGATCATTTTTCGAAAAAAATTTTCCTCAAATTTTTTTTAAAAATGACCTTTATGGGGGTAATTTTATGCGAGAAATCGATTCCGCGCATTCCCGAATCTTG
>OZJO01028878.1:0-13340 GCA_900406225.1 Acrobeloides nanus | reverse complement strand
AATTCCAAAAAATAGCCAACTTCAAACGCGATTATCTCGACAAGGATAACGATTCAGAATTTACTGTAAAAACAAAAGATGCTCCATTTTTCATGAATTTTCCGAATATATATAAATTATGGCAAATTCCGCTATTCTAGACTTCGAGTAGGAGCGGATAGCCGAACTTCAAACCTGTGAAACTATTTTTTTGTCTCCTTCAATTTTTAAAATTTTTTTGCATAAACGTTCCCCATATATAGAGCTATCTTTATGGAAAGTTTCGTGTTGAGCGCTGAACGTTTAAAGGTACTTTGCGTACTTTGACTCCGCGAGAGGGCGTCAATTTTTGGGGTATTTTTGGATATTTGGCCAAGTATAAAATTATGTGAGCGTCTGGGGCCAAGGTGGTCTTGGCATAAAATGGAGCCCCAATCTCCAGCTACAAAATATAAAAGACCGTTTGTCAAAAGCTAAAAGAACTAATGACTTAGAGCTGATCCAAGTTTGGTCAAAAATTGGCCTTTTCCACCAACTTCTAGGGGCCATAACACCATGGGGAAAGGTCGCCGGATCGCAAGCCCAGAACTAAAGTTGCATAACTCGGTGAGTTCTATCAGAATATCCACCTAAATTTTCGTTCAGCGATGAAAAATTTTTTGTGACATTCGAAGCTCGGTTCTCTCGCGGAACGTGTTTTAATGCGATCGTTGATGCATTATACCTATTGTGCGTTTAGCAGGAATGTACTGCCCAATCATATGCAAACTAGCATGCTATTTCGCTTTTGTATGACGTATATAAACTTTTTTGCTATATTGTTTGTAAAAGAAATTGTTTTGAAGATCAAAATTTTTGCTCTATTGGGATCGAACCTGCGGTCCAACGTTGCTAACTTGCCAGATCGGAAGCTTTGGAAATTTATAAACATTTATTTAAAAATAATAATATCAATAATGAAAATATCAATTAAACCAGACATATACTTTCATAAAAATATTCAATTTACGAAAATGTTGGAAATGGAAGATTATTTTGATAATTAAACCATAGTTATATGTGTAAAACGTCAGAAATATGCTCTATTTTGAAAAACTTGCATATTTCCGAAGCCTTACAATATATAACTAAAGTTTTATTCATAAATAAGGCAATTTAGCGGCATGATAGAACTATTGTTGGTGGCTAAAAATTGTTATTTTACAGGGTTTGGCTATAGACAAATATCGATTTTTTACGAAATTTTCGACTTTACTAGGGCTTTTCTAGCGGGGGATCGATTGCGCGAATTACCGAGGCATGAAAGTGCTTGCATGAACCTGATTCAAGGAATACAAATGTTTGGAGAAAGTTCCCTTTACACGTGCATTTATCATTTAAAAAATCGATGACTTCTAAAATGGTTCTTTTCTTATTTTGCCGAAAGAAAACAAGAAAATTTTTGAATTATTCAGATTAAGCACGTAATTCTTGTTTTGAATGTGGCCCTAAAGAGGGCCGTTGGGGTAAGAATCGTTTAAAGGCTTAACGTTGGCATGGATAAAGGGCTGCGCAGGGATGCATTAGCCTATAAAAGATTGTGACTAAACAAAAATATATCACTCCAATTTTTTTATAATAAATGCACGTGTAAGGGGAACTTCTCCACTTTGGCAAAATAAGAAAAGAACCATTTTAGAAGTCATAGATTTTTTTATGATAAATGCACGTGTAAAGGGAACTTTCTCCAAATGTTTTAGCCTTTTATGGGTATGCCCCTTATAGGGGTTACTTTAAAGGTCAAAATCAAAACATTCCTTAGATTCGAGTTCCTCATATCGAAAAACCCCTGAATTAGGGATGTTACATGCCAAAATAGAAAAAGTGGTAAACATCATGCCAAAGCATGACATTTACGTGACATTTTTTGGTTGAAAATCGAAATTTTTTGCTCAAAATCGAATTTTGTTAAAAAATCGAAATTTTTGCCTAAAAATCGAATTTTCATGAAAATCAAAAATTTTGCTCAAAAATCCAATTTTTTGCTCAAAATTTATTGAAATTATCGGTCTTAATGAATTTGATTTTTTCTTTAAAAAACGTCCAACAACGGGGCAAAAAAATCCAAAAACGTGGCAGCGTGGCAAAAAGTTCAAAAATGTGGCAAATGCCACGTTTTCGTGGCAATGTAACATCCTTACCCTGAATACAAAAAATCAGTATTTTGGCGAACTTTTTGAAATTTCGAATTTTTAGCCCTTGGTCACCCATTGGAACAAGGAGTCAATGGATTCCATCTTTTTCTTATACATTTTAAACTTACAGTGAATTGGGTATATGAAACGCCTTGAATTTGGTTTACAATGTTATTGCATTGATTACTTGTAACTGATATCGAGAATGTGCACGGTGTAGTTGTACTCTGTGTGGATGTCGATTGTATTGATATTTGATTTGCAGCACTAGTATAAACGTTTCCTAGCTAAAATTTTGCGTTTTTATAATATAACAAAATGATCTACGACCAAAAATATGCATATGTAAAATTTCATGCCAATGGGAAAATTTTAATTTCAGGCCTGAGTCGAACCCTCTATCTATAAGTTAAATTCTGTCACACTAACCACTCGGCTATGGAATTTTGTAGCCGCTGTGTACAATGTGGTTCTAGTTTTACTCGTCTCGGTGAGCAAATCGAATGGCTTTAACCGTTTTTAAAATTTCGCCCAATATTTTTTTCAAGTCGGTTTGCAAGAAATCCACTTTTTTGGCTCACCATCTTTTTTAAGTTAGGCTGCGCGCTAACCGTCTCGAACAGATTTTTTAGTCCTTGGTTACTTATTTGTTCGAGACGCTAAACGTCTCGAATTGCTGTTCGAGACATTTAGCGTCTCGACCACTTGTTCGAGACAGTTAGCACGCAGCCTTATTTACTTCGGTTTGTAATTCTGCTTGAGCCTGTGGAATACTGTTACAATTTTGGGCTGAAGTTCTAATAGTTAATGTGGCGGTCTCTAAATTATTGTTACGTTAAAAAAGTATGACATCTTTACGTTGAGTGCTAGTAGTAACACCACCAACACCTCCAGGAATGGTTGTATAACCGCCTCCATAACCACCATAACCACCGCTATATGGTCCCCAAGTACTCCAACTTGTTGGTGCGCAAGCCTAAATTTATTTTGTAGTTCATATAGTTGATAAAATTGAACAGATTGCGAGCATTGTCGAACCTTGAAAACTCTTCCCTGACTCTAAATTAGCCTATTTTCGCTTCAATACACATGCCTCTTTCCTGAATCAATGTCAGGAAAGCGTTTTCAAGGTTCGGAAATATGCGCAATCGATTCCTCGCATAGAAAAACACTCTGTAGGATTATTTTGGCGAAGAATTTGAAAATTTTTTAAAAAATCGCGCAAAATTCAAATTTTTTTAATCACCCTGCACATAAATCTTACCCATATATGACCTATGCACCAAACAAAAATAGTAAAATTCAAAACCTTCATCATCTTAACAAAAATAATGCTTAGAAGTGCTGAATGAAAGCATTGGTTCCAGATTTTCCATATTTATATATAAATTTGGTCTGGTATTTAAAAAAAAGTTTCATTAAAAAAAATTCGTTGAGGTCATTTTTGGTCAAATTCGGTCAAAAATGATTCATTGCTATTCAATAGAGTTGTAAAACTCTTTTGAAAATTTTTCTCTAAGTTTCGTATAGTCTATTATATAAAATTTGCATTTGTTGTCAACATTTGTAGCTTTAACATATCAATTTTTAAATGCCTTTACAATATAGACGTCTTTAGAAAATGTTGAAAAATTTTTCTGTTGAAAAATTTACCAGTTAGTGACCATCGGGGGTTTTATGATTCTCTTTTAAATTGCACAAAATAAATTTAAAAACAAGAAAATGCAAGAAGATTACATGTGTTTAAATGCAAAAAGATTACAATTCGCACAATTGTATTTTTCGAGGGGGTCGTTATGTGAAGAGTATGAGCATGGTGATGTGTATGGGCATGGAGAGGGCGTCGAGAGGACAGAGTAAAACGGGTGAATAACCCGGGGTGAATGAAAACAGGTGAATGAGGTTTAAAGCCGATTTTCGTGAAGTGATCTTGGCCAAGTGCCTGTATTTTTATGCACTCAACATGATGCAAAAAAGCATTTTTCTCCATTCCTCTTCTTTGAAATACTTTTCTATAAAATCCTTTAGTTTTAGTGGAGTAAAACGGATGAATCGAAAAAGCAGAGTAAAACGGGTGAATCTAAAAAAGCAGGGTAAAACAGAGTCACTCGTTTTTACTCTGTTTTTCCGATTCACCCGTTTTACTCCGCTAAAACTAAAGGAATTTATAGAAAGGTATTTCAAGGAAGAAGAATAGAGAAAAATGCTTTTTTGCATCGTGTAGAGCACATAAAAATACATGCACTTTGCCAAGATCACTTCCAGAAAATCGGCTTTTAAACCTAATTCACCCGTTTTCATTCATCCCGGGTGATTCACCCGTTTTACTCTGTTCCGCGTCGAATATTTGCATGAAGATAAGTATGAACACGTACTAGCCAGAAAAGCGGTAGAATGGCCGCTCTTTCCGCTAATAAACAATATCATGTATAAATTTAAAAAAAATTTTTTATTTAACATACAACTAAAATTTATATAGTCCCTTTTTTGTCAAAGATTTTTTTCTTCTATAAAATTTTTCCGATTGAATCAGGAATTAAACGAAGAATTGTTTATTGAAACGAAAAAAAATTTAAATTCTTGAAAGAAATTTAAAATTCTGATATAGTTTATAGTTCGTATTCAGAGATTTAAAAATTCTTTCAAAGAATTTAAATTTTTTCGTTTCAATAAACAATTTGTCTTTTAATTCCTGATTCAATCGGAAAAATTTTATAGAAAAAAATCTTTGACGAAAACAGGACTATATATCATAATTCAACCAAGTAGGGGCATAAATTTTCAAATATTTTACTGCGTCTTCCAAAGCATTTTGAGTTCGCGTCAACAATACTTCTATTTTATCTTCTCGCATTTGTTGAGTTTCATTAACTTCTAATGGCTTTTTGTTGAAATATACTGTCCATCTAGCAAAATCTATGGAAGAATATGCCATCGTATAGGCATATGCTTCTTTTAGCTAAAACAATTTTCTAAAAAATGTGTTACTAAATTATTACTGCTGATATTTTTCCTTCTAAAGGATTGCCAGTAATACCAAAAGCTAAGCAAAACTGTTCGTAAAAATATTCAACAATAGTAAATTCTAATTTTCTTCTTATTTCTGCATCAACAGAAAATACTATTAGAAGCGCAAGATCTGTCATGGGGTTGCCTAAATAACGAATTTATAGTGTGCTTATAAATTTTCTAGAAAAATCACAAGGAATGATGCATAAAAGTCACAAGGATTGATGCCTACCTATAAAAGCATCAGTGAAATCTATAAAAGCTTTAACTTCAGTAGAAACAATTCCATCTTCTCCCTTTTTAAATAAAATATTATAAGCCCATAAGTCACCATGGCATATAACGGAAGGTAATCCTGATAAATGTTTGAATTATAAAAAAAAATCAATTTTCGGCTCTAGGATTTTTCGAAACGAAAAACCGCTTTTCGAAATGATTTTTTAATAGAAATTTTGAAAAGTTTTCGTTTCAATAACCCAACTCGACCTACAAATAGATCTCCTTATCAAATTTTTTAGGTTTGCCAGCGTTATTTCCGAGATCATCACATTTGGTTGGGCGGACGGTCGAAGAGGATGAATGAAAAAAATTTTTTCGAAAAAATAGCCCTGTCATTTGCGATAGCTAATGCTTAGTAGTACCGGATGATTTTAGTGTCATTAATTCGTCTCATCGAAATGGATGTAATGCTGTCATTGCTTTTTTTAATGAATGTTAAATTTATTGAAAAAAATCTAGTTTTTATCATTATTTTTCGTTTCGAAAGGCCCGTTTCGAAAGTCTCGTTTCGAAAAACTCGTTTCGAAAAATCCTATAGCCAAATTTTTACCTAACAATTCACAACATTGATGATATGAAAAATCATTAAAATCAAAATTTCTTGAAATTTTTTCCAACAGCTTTAGATTTTTATCAAATAACCCTAAAATTGTGAAATTGAAACTAAAAATTTTTTTACCAGGCTTATATGCTTTTAATTCATCTAGCGCTTGTTTATTCATATGTAGCTCCATTTCAGGAAAGAGGTATTTGCCAAATGCATCTCCCCACTTTTGATCATCTGATTTTAATAGAAAAGCTTGAAATTTGGCTAAATGGCCAGCAATGTTTTTAATCTAAATATCGAGTTTTTATGCAAAATTTGGTACTACAGGGTGAACCAAAAGTTCATAACCTAATCGATTATCATAAGATTTTTTAACTTTTTAATTGATTTTTTGCTTAAAATTTATTTTTTTAGTATGGCAGAGTTTAGAGCAGGAATTATTAGGTTATTTGAGCAAGGAAAAAGTGGATATTCAATTGCCAAGGGCATGAAATTATCATACGACACCGTAAAGGCTGTGATCCGACGCTTTAGAGAAACGGGGAGCTACGATGACAGGCCAAGAAGCGGACGCCCAAGAACTGCACGAACGCCGGCTATAAGCGAAAAACCAAGGGGAGAATCCAGCGGAACCCAAGTAGCCGAAAAAATTTGACGAGAAAAATGGCTAAGGCGATCGGGGTTGGCCAAAGTTCGGTTATGAGAATCTTGCATGAAGACCTCGGGATGAGTGCAAGAAAAATGGTGAAGGCGCATGGATTGACGGAAAAAGGGAAGGAAAAAAGGTTGATAAGATGCAAGGTTTTGCCATGGGCCAGAAGAACGTACCGAGGGCAGCATTGGGTTTGGCAAGAAGATGGCGCCCCATCCCACAAGGCCATCGCCACCCGGGACTTGGTCAAGAACATCTTCCCGGAGGTCATCGACGTCGACATCAGCCCCCAAAGAGACAACGGCGAGTGGCCACCGAATTCACCGGATTTGAACGTGATGGACTACAGCATCTGGAGCATCTTGGAGGCCGAGGCGTGCGCAAAACCCTACCAGTCGATCGAGACCTTGAAAAAGAGTTTGATGGCGGCATGGAAGAAAATACCCCAGGATATGATTGACCGCGCGGTGGATGACTTTCCCAAGCGCTTGAAGAAGTGTATTGATGCTGAGGGCGGCCATTTTGAGAATAAATAGATATATTTTGTTGTTATTATTGTTTTTTGTTTTGTTTTTGATAAAAAATTATCGAAAAATTGAGTAGCATACACAAATTACTATTAGGTTATGAACTTTTGGTTTAGAGATCCCACTTAACATGATTTTTTTCAAAAAAATCTTTTAGCTTTTTTTCTTTGGAAACGATCATTCTAGGGATAACTTTATGTATGAAGTGCGCAGCCTCATGCGCTCAATCGATTTTCCGCATAAAGTTACCCCTAGAGAGGTCATTCACAAAGAAAAAAGCTTAAAATTTTTTTTAAAAAAATCACGTTAAGTGGGGTCGCTAATCCTTAGTAGTACCCAAAAATTTTTGCCTCACCTGCTTTTCGTTCAAGCTATCTGAAACTTCCATAATAGCAATCTCTTCACTGAGATCATCCAACAATATAATCCCATGATTAAAAATTTCTGGTATAATTTTTTGAGTATGATAAATTTCTGGCATTGGTAAGAATTTTCCTCCACCAAAAATTTCATAAAAATCACATTCGGTATTATGTGCTTGTGCAAAGTCTTCAGCATTCTTTTCTTTATCGAAAGAGTTCTTAAAAAATATTTTTCTCCTTAGATTTCGAGGGACAATACCCCATTCTCCCTCCCCTATCATTACTATTGTTTCTAGATCCACTACAAATTCCGATAGGCGCAAAAACTTTTTTTTTAAAACACTTTTTTAAGCTAAAAATGCTTTAAAAGATTACGATTTTTGTTGAAAAAATAGGAAATTTCTGCGACTTGTCTGCAGCCGGCGGGAAGCGGGCGAGATGAGAATCGCCCGCAAAATTTGCGGGCGAAACTCATTTTGACCTGCGGGCGATCCCCCACCGAAATTCGGGGGTTGTACACGTGTGTACCCATCGTATGGGTACCTTTCTGTGGTTAAAATCAACAAATTCCTTCAGATTCGAGTTCCCCATGACGAGAAACCCTCGAGTAGAAAAATCAGCTGATTTGGAGAACTTTTTGAAATTTTAATTTTTTTCAAAAGCCCGAAAATTATGGTACAACCCCAATACCTCAACTTCATTGCCTAGCAAATTGTTGTAAACTTTCTCCATTTGACAATCTGTTGGTATTTTCATGATAAATTTAATAGGGTTCTCTTCATTTTTAAGATGAAATGCAAATTTATAAATAAAAGAAGCATAACCTTTATTCCCCGATATGTCTTCAAAATCAATCTATAAATTTGATTTAAATTTTTTACGAAATTTAAAACGAATACCTTCTTAATATTATCAAGAGAAATTCTTCTTTTCTTATATAATTTATCAAAAATCCAAAATAATGACAAATTGTATTTATTTAATATTGTAGAGGGATCTTTAGAAATGTCCATTAAAAAACCAATCAGTTAAATAAAATTCTGAATTTTTTAAAGTAAAGCTAAATTTTTTACATAACTATATACGAAAATCATTACATAAAATTGCACAACAAAATACAGGGTGTCCCAACCGGTGTACAGGATGTCAGTAGCAGGTATGATTTAAAATTTTTTTATCTCAGCAATGATTTTGAAAAAAAAAATGATTTTGGCATGCGGCTTTTTTAAACAGATTTCTCTCACTCTAGTATTTTTTCAGAAAAAAGAAATAAAAAACTATGGACACTTTTATCTGATTGGATTGGCCCTTTAATCTTACTATATAAATTAAGCTTGAAGTGCACTCGAACTATGTCCACCTAGGTTCGAACTTTCGAGATATCGCCTCTTAAATTAATTATAAAAATAAATAAATATTTTATTGAGTGATGACATTAAGAAATTCATACAAATAGATGCGTTTGTCCGTCTGTCCATTTTTCTTTCTAGACTAAACAATGACGTATTTTAACACAAAAAGTCAACATATAAAAATTTTAGAATTGATGATTTTTTATACTTTAATGCTAGTAATAGCAAGAAAATATTGATTAAAGAACCACTCTATATGGAAAATGTTGTGAAAAATTTTATATTCGGAAAGTTTATGCAAAATGGCTTTTTATTTTTACGATATGTTTTGAATCGTTGTAATTTTCGAGATAATTGCGTTTGAAATTTTGAATTTGTTACAAGCTCTTCGTTATAATACACAAACTTTTTTGAATTTTTTGCGGAAAAATAGATTTAAAAAATTTTTAAAAATGAACATTATAGCAATTTTTTATAGCTAAATGAGACGAACAAAATGACACCAAAATTATCCAATTTGAACATTGTTTTTTTGAGTTATTGAAACGAAAACATGGATCAGAATTTTCTTTTCAATAACCCAAAACAATGTTCAAATTGGATAATATTGGTGTTATTTTGTTCACCACATTTAGCTATAAAAAATTTCTACAATGTTATTTTATGAAAATTAAAAAAATTGATGCAAAAATCGATTTTTCCGCAAAAAAGTTTGTGTATTACAACGAAGAGCTTGTAACAAATTCAAAAATTCAAATGCAATTATCTCGAAAACTACAACGATTCAGAACATGCCGTAAAAACAAAAAGTGCTCTATTTGTCATGATCTTTCCAAATATATCATTTTTTCATATGGTTGTAACTTACTGGATTGGTCCTTTAAGATAAGCACTCTGAGAGAAATCTGCTTGGCCACGCCTCAATTTAGAGAATCGTAGTAAGGGCCGAATAAACGAAAAGTGTTTTGAACTAAATATTATGAAATAATATTTTGAGACCCTTACATAGACACTTATAGAAAGTTTTCGCTTCAATAAAAAGTTATGAGCCGATTTTTGAAAACTACCGGATTTTTCGCCGATTTTTTGACAAAGATGACATTTTTGAACCTGTTACGGAACTTTTTATCAAGAATAGTTATGCAAAAAAGTTAGTACCGATTCCCAGGAAAATTTTGGTATTTCGGGTTTGATTTGTTTGACCCAAATTTGTGGTTTAAAGCCAATTTATTTTTGAAAAATGGTTATTTTTGATACTTTTTAGTGTTTTAGGCCCCAAAACCTAAGTAAACTTAATTATTTTAGCCCAAAAATGAGATATTTTACCGTTTTTAGCCCATGGAGAACAATTTCCGATCATAACAGGTTTAAAAATGCCGATCTTTGTCAAAAAAGCGGCCAAAAAATCTGGTAGTTTTCAAAGATCAGCTCATAACTTTTATTGAAGCCAAAATCTTCTATTGATGTCTATATAAAAGTTGTAGCGCTGATCACCAACTATCTCATAAGTGGTCAACAATCTCTCAATTCAATTTCTACGAGGAGCTAAACTTAAAATAAAAAATGATACTTTTCTAAAAAGGTGCTTACAAAGAATTGGCCCTAGATTCATGTAGGACAACTTTTTAATTTTTTTTCTAAAACATCTTAACCAGCATCGAAAGTTGTCTTGATTTAGTCACAAATGATCGACGCAACCACTAATGTTAAAGCATGCTATTCTTTCATTATATTTTCTTTTAATCAAATTTTAATTTCAATAAATATAAAAATGAAATCCAAAATCAGAAATTGGAATTCTATTAATTACTTAGCTGAATAAAGAAAATCTTTGATGCATTTTTATTTAGATGATCTTTGATGATTTGTGATTCATCCACGCTTTTAAATAAAGGATAGATAAATGTCATAGAGTGCCGATTTTGAATTTTGTACATTTGAGCTAATTGTTGACCAAAAATTGCCATGAATATGCAAGTATAAAAGCACAAATTTTGAGTCATAACCTCATTAGTAAAAGAAATTTTTCTTCTTTTTATCGCCTTATTTAGCAATGTTTTATATTCTCGTAAAATCATTTGCAATTGCCAGTTTATTGGTACTTGGAGTCCATTGTCAATGCCCAGCCGGTCAGACGGATCAAGGACGTATGCTTATACAATTTTCACTGAAAGCCTAAAAATTTTTTTAGCATGCATGGGTTCATGCCCAGATCCGGCTGCAACATGTGTTGGCGGTGCAACGTGTTGCAAGGCAAATGCTGTAACAACGCTTGCCCCAGCAGCAACAACCAAAGGAGGTACATGTGTAGATACTAGCACAAGGTATTGTTTACTTAAGCATATATGTGATAATTCTATTTTAGCTGTGCATCTTGGATACAAAACGGTTTTTGTAATAGTACTTTTTACACAAGTGCACAGAAGCAGCAATATTGTGCTAAAGGTTGTAATCTTTGTAGTGGAGGTGGTGCCACATCAACATCAAAGCCTTGTGTTGATGCCGATTCTCGGTAAATATCCTACCTTTATAAAGTTTAATGTCACGGTGTTCGGACGATCTCGAGAACTAGTGATTTAAACGCACAACAAAATTAAGGAATGAGAGACTTTTGCGCACCGATATTTGCGCACCGACATTTGCGCACCGAACTTTATACAATTTTTGCCTACAAACAAGTTCACACTGTTGTAAGAAAACCGGTGTAAAAGTTAGCTCATGCTTTATTGTGCAAATGTCGATGCACAAATGCCGGTGCGCAAATGTCCGGTGCGCAAATGTCTGGTGCGCAAATGTCCAGTACGCAAATATCGATGCGTAAAAGTCTCTCACCCAACTAAGGTTGTAGGGGACGTTGAGAGATGACGATTGAAACTACTTTATGGGAGGAGGGGCACCCCTCAAAAATTTCCACGACCACGCAGAGATACTCAGGCACGACATATATCGTGCTATCAAGTACACAAAACAATCAGAGCAAAAACAGCCTGTATTTATTGTTTTTATATGTCTAGATGCTAATTAGTGTTAGTTATTGAACAAAAAAGGATTTTCTTAAAACGTGGTCAAGCCAAAAAAGTTAGATCTCTGTTAGATCTATCTTATAAAAAAGTGATTTTGGCTCTTCTATAATGATTTATCTTGGTCATAAGCTGCTTTATAGGGATATTTTATCATAAAAGCCTACCGGTTTCAGAACGCCGTAGCCGAAAAAGTTCTTCAGCAGTTCCGAAAACACCTTTTTTAAATTTCTCTATCATGTTACATCGCATACTAGGGCTTTCTGAATGGATCGAGTCCATTTGTAATATTTTCTTGTCAGTCCTGCTGGAATCTGGAATTAGTTTAATATTTATAAAATCAATATTTTTAGCTGCCCAACATGGACGACTCAAAACTTCTGCGCCAACACATTCTATACTGCAGCACAACGGTGTCAATATTGTGCCAAGTCTTGCAATTTGTGTGGTAAATGTTAACAATCTTATACTAATAAATTAATAAAAGATTGATATGTTTTAAGACTAAATATGAAAAAAACAAATTAAACGGTTATATCTTTTTTCACAGAAGAATTTTTCAAATAATATTGAGCCTGCTGATCTTGGTCTTTCAAAGCACTATCATGGTTTACAAAACTTGATTTTGTTACGGTATTGCTTGAAACTAGTATTTTGACTTGTATCTATCGTATCTTCAAGCTTGCTTTTAGCTTCTAGAGATTTCAACATGTAGAACGGCATCAGAATCTGAGCTTCAAAATGACACCAAAACCAAATCAAACGGATTTATCTATCAAAAGTTATGATAAAAATATGCTAGAAATGGTCTCCCGAGTGCTGCTGCAAAGTTGACTCCCCCTTTAAAATGATTATTTCTCGATGAAAAATGATTAAAATGAGAAAAGTCTGATGGCACCTCTAATCTCACCTCTAAAAATTGTAACACTGACCTTTGGGGAAAGCTTATCACTTAGTGTTTTTTGAATTACTGCTTTGTGATCATTCAAGTTTTTATTTAAAATATTTAAAAAAATAACTACAAAAATATTAACATACGAGATGAGAAAGTACACTTTTTTATTTTTTACATCATTGGGTCAATTTTTTTTACTATCATATAGAATCACTACTAACGATTTTGTGTAATTTTAAGAAGCTGGACAAAAACCACATGTCGAGGGACAAGTCGACTTTATCCAGCTGTAATAAATAGAACTTGGATCACAATATCCGCTTGATTGATAATAATCACAGCCAGAGTCGTTATCTATGCACTGAAGTTGATCACTAGTCTTAAGAGGATTATTAGGACATTTATTACAGGCCACTGGGCAACGTGCTTGAACCCATGTGGCGTATTGGTTAGAATCATCACAATATCCTTTCGATAAATAGTTGTTACAGTCGGCGTCGGATAAATAGTTGACGCAATTGGCTAAAAGCGATGTAGCAGCTAG
>OZJO01028875.1:0-12018 GCA_900406225.1 Acrobeloides nanus | reverse complement strand
CTACCTTTATACATTTTCCTGAATCAAAACTACATAAAGTAATCGTAGTCATATTTTGATATCGATTCGCCCAAACTGCAACGAAAACACTAGTCTCATACAATTCTATCCATGATGCCGAAAATAGGTACACAATTTGACTAAGATCATCAACTTCTATAGATAATTTCTTCTTTGTATCATTCATTTTGTTCCAAATGGTGAGTGAAACGATTGGCAATTCTGGTGATCCAGTTTTTGGGTAATGTAAACCAATCAAACTCGGGTATTGCCTTCTTGAATAAACAGGGAATTCCGCATAGGGTACTTTTCTGTTATCTATTGTCAAAAATGCTAATAGCTCCCCGTTTTTCGACCACCATAACGCCTTCGAGCTGTCAAGGATTTCTTCTTCGTACAGCCAATCGGCGACTCCGTTCAAAATTGCTGCGTCAGCATCTTTTGTAATTCGTTTGGCTTCGGATGAGGATTTTGGATTGGTTTGATAATAGATGTCGTTATCATGGACAAAAGCCTAAAAGTTAAACGCATGAAGTGGAGGAAAATGAGTCATAAAATTAAAGGACCAAGTCTACTTTTGATTCCATGAGAAAGAGCAGAAACTTTCGAGCATCTTTTGCTTTTGGACCACTACTTGAAAATCTAACAGGAAAAAGTTATGAGCAAAACAAAAAAAGTTCAAACGAGTTTAACATTGAAACGAAGGGATTGAAGTTTAAAAAATTTCAGTTTTTGCTTACAAAGTTTCAAAATTTAAAGGTTTAATTAAAAAAAGAAAAGCGGCACTTTTCATAGCTCGACGAGACGAACAAAATGACACCAAAATTATCCAATTTGAGCATTGTTTTGGGTTATTGAAACGAAAACTCTGATTCAGGGTTTTCGTTTCAATAACCCAAAACTATGTTCAAATTCGATAATTTTGGTGTCGTTTTGTTCGTCTCGTCGAGCTATGAAAAGTGCCGCTTTTCTTTTTTAATTAAACTTATAATCTTTAAACTTTATAAGCAAAAACTGAAATTTTTAAAAATTCAATCCCTTCGTTTCAATGTTCAAACTCGTTTGAACGTTTTTTTGTTTTGCTCATAACTTTTTTCTGTTAGATTTTCAAGTAGTAGTCCAAAAGCAAAAAATTCTCAGAATTTTTTGCTCTCTCTCATGGAATCAAAAGTAGACTTGGTCCTTTAACATTAAACAAAGAAGGTAAAAAAGCCTACAAAGTCATTGCCCATCGGATTCCAGAGCAAAACCTGTACGTTCTCTTCATCCGTTTTATTTGGACCCACATTTTCGAAGGTTCTTTAAAAAAATGGAAATTACACACTGGTTAGGAAAAATTTTCACTTACGAATCTCGAGTATTGTATATTCTATAGGTGCTTTTGACAAATTTCTAAAACAAGAAGATAACAGAGGAAATTTTTTTGAATGAAAGATTTACCCTCATCCCAGTATAGGATATTGCGATATACTTCCTATCGGATGAAACACTTATGGAATGAGCTCTTCCGTATCGAAACTAAAAAACAGTTGTAGCTACTACACAATAGGGGGAGGCCACTCGCGTAAAAATTTTTTTCTGGAAATGACCTCTCTAGAGGTAAAATATATGAGTAATTCGAATTTGAAATTTTCGAAGCGAAAAAACGCTTCCCTGATTCAGGAAAGGGGTATTGTGTATTGAAGCGAAAAGTCGCAAAAATTATATTTTGTCGCAAAAATGATATTATGATATTTTTGCCTAAAAACGACGGATCGTCGTAAGAATCAGCGAAAAAACGCTTCCCTGATTCAGGGAAGGTGTATTATGCATTAAAGCGAAAAGTCGTAAAAACGCGAGGGCCCCAAAAATGCACTTTTTTACTTAAAATAAAAATTTTTCGATTTTCGCGTCAATACACCGAATCCATTCCCTGAATCAGGGTCAAAAGATACCCTGTAAAATTGCCAACTCGTCAACATTTTAAAAATTTAATTAAACTTTTTTTGATCCGTATCAAAAATACGCAAAAAATTGAAATTTTGAGCTTTCTGTGCAATTCTTACCCATGCTTCCGTATTGATTAAAGTGAAATTTTTTGGTGGACTCTCACTCAAGTCGAGCATTTCCACCGAATCTCCATATTTGATCGTAAGAAATCTATCATTGACCCAATCCATGGATTCAATTGGGCTCATGAAATTCAACCTCATTACATCAGTTAGTAAAATTGGAAGTTTTAGACCGTCTGCATCGACATCCACTAAAATTTTTTTCGAATTTACAGGGTGAAAGGACCAATTCAGTAATTTACAATCATATGAAAAAATGATATATTCGGAAAGATCATGAAAAATGGAGCATTTTTTGTTTTTACGGCATGTTTTGAATCGTTGTAGTTNTCATGAAAAATGGAGCATTTTTTGTTTTTACGGCATGTTCTGAATCGTTGTAGTTTTCGAGATAATTGCGTTTGAAATATTGAATTTGTTACAAGCTCTTCGTTGTAATACACAAACTTTTTTGAATTTTTTACGGAAAAATAGATTTTTAAAATTTTCATAAAATGAACATTGTAGCAAGTTTTTATAGCTAAATGAGACGAACAAAATGACACCAAAATTATCCAATTTGAACATTGTTTTGGGCTATTGAAGCGAAAACCTTGATTCATGTTTTCGTTTTAATAACCCAAAACAATGTTCAAATTGGATAATTTTGGTGTCATTTTGTTCGTCTCAATTAGCTATAAAAAGTTGCTACAATGTTCATTTTATGAAAATTTAAAAAATCGATGCAAAAATCGATTTTTCCGTAAAAAATTCAAAAAAGTTTGTGTATTACAACGAAGAGCTTGTACATAAATTAAAAATTTCAAACGCAATTATCTCGAAAACTACAACGATTTAGAACATGCCGTAAAAACAAAAAATGCTTCATTTTTCATGATCTTTCCGAATATTTCATTTTTCTCTTTTTTTTAATCATCCTAGAAAACAGTTGAACCGCTTACTTGGTGTAAATATTAGTATAGCAAGGCCAATTAGTGAGCACATGACGAAAATGACGAGCAGTGCGGTGACAATGCCTTTCCAGTTGCGTTGTTGAGGTGTCGATGCTACCAATTCCTAAAAAAATTTGTGAAAATTTAATTTTTCGACTTCGAATTTTTCAAGCTTTTATGCTGTTGAAATTTTTGGGTAGAAAAAGTTTTTTTTTAAATACAGGATGGCCCAAAAAAGTGGCTTTTTTTACATTTTGGTACCCGGAAATTTATTTTTTATAAAAATGACCCCTCTAGGGGTAATTTTATGCGGGGAAATCGATTGCACACATTGCTGAAACGTGAAAAATGGTCTGTGTATTGAAACGAAAACCTGAATTTGAATTCCTGAAAGAATTTTTGCAAAAATTCCACAGTCAATCGATAGAGCGCATCGAAAAAATGGTAGTATCCCCCAATTTTCGTGTAAAACAAATTTTTTGTGAAAATTTAAATCAAAGTTTATAAAAATGATGAAAAAATTGCATTCCCGAGCCCTAAAAATGCGACCCTGACCCTGATTCAGGGAATCAGGGTGTGTATATTGAAGTGAAAATCGAACATTTTTAGATTTTCTGCATGAAAATGACTTTCTGGGGGTAACTTTATGCGGGAAATCGATTGTGCGCATTCCCGAAGCTTCAAAACGTTTCCCTGACCCTGATTCAGGGTAATTAGTATATGTTCGATTTTCGCTTCAATACACACTCTTATTTCTAGAGAGGTTCTCTAGGGGTTTTTCTATGCGGGGAATCGATTGCGCGCATTCCCGAGTTATGAAAATGCTTTCCTGACCCTGTCCACAGATTTCTAGATAAAAAAATGCGAAAAATGACAATTTTCGCTTCGAAAATCCAAATTTTCCCTGAATCAGGGTCGCATTCTCATAGCTCGGGAACGCAATTTTTCGATCATTTTTTTATCAAACTTTGAACTAAATTTTTCCTCAAAAACGAAGAATTTGTTTTACACGAAAATTGGGATACTACCTTTTTCCGATGCGCGCTCTATCGATTGGCGGTAGAATTTTTCAAAAATTCCTTCAGGAATTCAAATTCAGGTTTTCGTTTCAATACACAGACAATTTCACGAGGGCTCATTAAAAAAAAATTTCCGGATCCCAAAATTTTTTAAAAAGCCACTTTTTTGGACCACCCTGTTAGTTGATTGCCTGATAGAATGCAGAATCAACAGTCGACAAGACACCAGGACCAACTTCACTAGCCCGAAATGAGGAACACTTCCGATTTGGCAGCGACGCTATGATGGTCGGAGCTCGACTGAACATTTTTGAAAAATAAAAAATTCTTTAATAGGAGTCAACAAGTCAGAAACCGGTTGAGGCACGCAAGAAAAATTGTTTTTTGTCTCCAACCGTTTTCTAAGCTCCCAAGTTCCGTCCTCATCAATAACAAAAGGAGAAATGAATAGAAAATGAGTTGATTCAATAAGGCGGCCGGACTAGACGAATATATGAGTATGCTCAAGTCGAAAAATTAATATCCAATTGACCGATTGAGTTGAAAAAATTTTACTCCATGAAAACTGGCATGCTCTCATTCATCGACTTTCGGTTAAGTCATCTGCTAGAACGAGTGAAAACACGCAGTTATTCGGGGTGCATTTCCCAAAGATTAATAGGTCCCATGGGTCCTAGATAGATGAGTGCAAGTGTGTCGTCATTTTTTTCCATACTCCTTTCAATAAGTTGATGTTCCGTGGTATCTCGTTAACAAGTGTTGTTTACACAATGTTGCTCCAAGTGTTTTTCCCTCTCATAAGATGCAATATCATTGGATTGAAGTGATAGGGACGTACCGGAATTTGGGCGATTTTTTCATATTTTTTCGATCCGAAAATTTTTTTCAAAATGGCACTATTACGGCTAATTTTATGCGGAGAAAAATCGATTGCGCGCATTTCCAACGCTTGAAAACACTTTCCTGACCCTTATTCAGGGAATGGAGTTGGTGAAAGGGCAAAAAAAAGAAAAATTTTCGATTTTCGCGTCAATATATCAACTCCATTCCCTGAATCAAGATTAAAATAATTTTTCTTGATTGAAAAACGTATTCCTGATCCTGATGCAGGGAATGAAGTTGGTGTAAGGAAACGAAAAAAAGAAAAAATTTCGATTTTCGTGTCAATACATCAACTCCATTCCCATAATCAGGATCAAGATAATTTTTCTTGCTTGAAAATGCTTCCCTGAATCAGGGAATCTGAGTGTGTGTATTGAAGTGATGACCAAATTTTGCTATAATACATCAATTTTTTTTGGTTCAGGATCAGGGAAGCGAAATTCTATTTTCGCTTCAATACACTCCTATCAGTATCAGGGAAGCGTTTTCAAGCGTCGGGAATGCGCGCAATCGATTCCTCGCATAAATTTACCCCCCTATAAAATCATTTTCAGGCAGGAAATCTAAAAATTTTCGATTTTCGCTTCAATACACACACTCAGATTCCCTGATTCAGAGTCAGGGAGAAACATGAATCAGAATTTACGTTTCAATAACTCAAAATGATTTTCAAGTTGAATAATTTTGGGCACTATAACTTTCGCCACAACAACTTTCTCAATTAGTCTAAATTAATATGTTTATTGACACGAAAGTTATGTGGCAAAAGTTACGTGGCGAAAGTTATCCTGGCGAAAGTTAGTGTGGCGAAAGTTATAGTGCCTAATTTTGGTGTTATTTTGTTCATCTCATTGAGCTGAGAAAAATGCTATATTTACTTTTTCTTAAATGCTCAAGAAATTTAAATTATTTTCGTGTCAATAAACAACTTTGAAATCAGGAATTTGAAAACTAGGCAAATGTTTTCGTTGTAATACACATTCGAAACTTTGCAAGCAATTAGCTCAAAAACTACAACGATTCAAAGGGTGTCGTAAAAGCAAAAAATGGTCCAAATTTCATGAACTTTCGGAATAGATACAAATTATGGCAACTTTTTTCCCGAGTGGACTGGTCCTTTAAAGGACTAGTCCAGTGGGAAAAAAAGTTGCCCATTTTTGTTGATATCCAGAAAGTTTATGAAAAATGGAGCATTTTTTGTTTTTATGGCATGTTCTGAATCGTTGTAGTTTTCGAGATAATTACGTTTGAAATTTTGAATTTGTGTACATGTTTTCGTTGTAATAAACATATTTTTTTGAATTTTTGACGAAATTTTCAATTTTTTGTAATTTTTCGATTTTTTGACGAATTTTTCAATTTTTAAAGGGGGCGTACTTTATAGCCGGATCTCGAAAAAAATTTATTTTTACAAAAACGACTATTAGGGGTAAAATCATGCGAAAAATCGATTGCGCGCATTCCCGAAGCGTGAAAGTGCTTCCTTGACCCTGATTCAGGGAGATAAATGTGTGTATTGAAGCGAAAATCGAAAAATTTGGAAATTTCTCCCTCAAAATCATATTTCTGGGGCGTAATTTCATGCGGAGAATCGATTGCGCGCATTCCCGGAGCGTGAAAACGCTTCCCTGACCCTGATTCAGGGAAATTAGTACATGTTGGATTTTCGCTTCAATACACATATATTTCCCTGAATCAGGGTCAGGGAAGCGTTTTCAAGCTTCGGGAATGCGCGCAATCGATTCTCCGCATGAAATTACCCCTATAAATATAATTTTGAGGGAGAAATGTCAAAATTTTTCGATTTTTGCTTCAATACACACATCTTTTTTCCTGAATCAGGGTCAAAGAAGCACTTTCACGCTTCGGGAATGTGCGCAATCGATTTTTCGCATGATTTTATCCCTATATAGGCTGTTTTGGCAAAACAAATTTTTCGACCGAGAATAACCTATTATCTGCACCCCTCCTTTAAAATCGATTGGCGCAAGTCTCGAGTTCTGAAAAAATTTTCATGACCCCCTATCGGGGTACCCCATGTTAAAAAAAATTTTCGTAAAGGGTCATGAAAATTTTTTTGCGCCAATCGATTTTTTGAATTTTTTTCTCAAAAATCAAATTTTGCTCAAAATCGAATTTTTGCTCATTCAAAAAAAAATTTTTTGCTCATTCAAAAATTAAAAAGTGCATTAAAAACGATCAAACATAAGCATGTTTAAAGGCAAAAGCTTGTAACCATGTTATAATTGAATAAACTTCCTCCAAAAGACTTCATCGATTTCCTGGCTACTCCTCATTAGGTCAAATTGAAGTGCTTTCTCATTTTTAAAATAATCAAAATTGTTGTTGTTGTTTTTTATGTTTAAAAAGCTTGAGAAGAATGTCAAAAGTTGGCCAAAAGAAATTGAAATGGAAACCGAAGCCTAGACCACCACCGGAACCAATTCTCGTGCCTCCCCAAGAAGAAAAGAAAATCTGGGAAATTTTACGCGAAGAAAAGATTTCGCCCACAAAACGTTATGTTAGGAAAAGACGAATACACCAGTAGGGCAATTTGGTACTCTTCAAGGAGAGGCACCCAAAATAACGTGAATTTTTTAAATTTTGGAGCTCTTCCCCCTGGGGAGACACAATCAGCAGGATTCCAACAACTGATACTTTTTTGAAGTAATTTTATGGAAAAATACCCTCTAAAGGTTTAAGTCTAAGCCTAAGCCTAGGCTTAGGCTTAAGCTTAGGCCTAAGCCTAACCCCAAACCTAAAGTTACGCCTAAGCTTAAGCCTAACCCCAAGCCCTAGGCCTAAGCTTAAGCCTAGGCTTAGGCTTAATCTTAGGCATAAGCCTAACCCCAAGCCTAGGTCTAAGGTTAAGCCTAAACTTTTAGAGGATATTTTTCCATAAAATTACTTTAAAAAATATCAGTTTTTGGAATCCTGTTGATTGTGTCTCCCCAGGGGGAAGAGCTCTAAAACTCCTAAAAAACCTGTTTTCCTGCGAAATTTCGAAAATTTGATCATTTTCGTTTCAATACACATACCCTCCCTTCCCTGAATCAGGATCAAGAAAGCATTTTCACGCTTTGGGAATGCGCAAAACCGATTCCCCCGCATAAAATTTCCCCTATAGGGATCATTTTCAGAAAAAAAATTTTGAAAAAATTCACATTATTTTGGGTCCTTCCTCATCTTGAAGAGTACCGGCAATTTTAACCATATATGTAAATGCATGAATCCCTAGTGAAATTATAATCCCATTGATAATTCCGTGGGAATACCTTCCAACAAAAGAGTCACAAGCAGGTATGGGCGCATTCGGACGGATTCGTGATCCAAACATTCGAATAAACAACGGAAATTTGATGCCCAAACAGGTATTTTTTTGTTCCTTTTATAGTCGAAATTTTTTCGGCTACCACGGAATTGTGTATTGAATCAGGCAACATGTACATTGAGACGAAAAGAATCGTAGATCCTTATATAGCTTTATGATGCATCCCTGCGTGGTCGTATGGCATGAAAATTAGGATTAGTACTAATTGGCTTAGGCTTCAGGATTAATTAGTTTTAGTACTAAGCCCTAGCCTAAGTCTAAGACAAGCCAATTAGTACTAATCCTGATTTTCCTACCATACGACCACGCAGGGATGCATCAAAAAAGCTATATAAGGATCCACGTTCCTTTTCGTTTCAATGTACATGTTGCCTGATTCAATAAAAAGTTCCGTAGTAGCCAAAAAAATTTTTTCGACCATAAGATTGACCATATTTGTAGGGCTCCCTTAAGTCCGAAACAGTATTGCCATTGTTCGAAGAAACTATCAAGAAACAATCCTATGCTACTGATTATATTATGTGGGGATCTATTAGGAAGAATGTCGGCAAAGTCGTGGATAATCATAAATATGCAAACGAAACTAAGGTAAAAAATGAATGTGTCTGAACATTGACACGAAAACCCTGAATTTTACATTTTTTAAAATACGCTTAATTATTAGATGTATTTAAAAACAAAGACGGCATTCCTTATAGCTCGACGAGACGAGCAAAACGACACCAAATTTATCCAATTTGATAATTGTTTTGGGTTATTGAAAAGAAAACTCTGATTCAGGGTTTTCGTTTCAATAACCCAAAACAATTATCAAATTGGATAAATTTGATGTCGTTTTGTTCGTCTCGTCGAGCTATAAAGAATGCCGTCATTGTTTTTTAAATACGCCCAATAATTAAGCGTATTTAAAAAATGTAAAATTCAGGGTTTTCGTGTCAATGTTCAGACACATTCAGCCCGTTTCGGAACGATTTCGAGACGGCTAGCGCCTCAGATTGGGTTTTGAGACTGCTAGATGATTTGAAATTTTGTGTATTACAACGAAAACATGTACCATAGTTGTGATAGTTTTTTCCCTGAATCAATAAAATCTGTATATTAAGAAGAAAATAGTTCTAAATCCTTGAATATTTAATGAATACAGCATTTTTTATAACTCGTCGAGACGAATTAAATGGTACCAAAATTATCCATTTTGAAAATTGTTTTGGGTTATTGAAACGAAAACATTTGAAAATTTTCGTTTCAATAACCTAAGATAATTTTCAAATTGAATAATTTGGTGCCATTTGATTCGTCTCGACGAGTTATAAAAAATGCTGTATTCATTAAATGTTCAAGGATTTGGAATTATTTTCTTCTCAATATACAGATTTTGATTCTGGGAAAAAACTATCAGTTACATATTTTCGTTGTAATACACAAACACCTAATATATATCTTTTAGCAAAATATAAGCCAATGCGTGATCCCAAGAATATCATTGGGTTCTTTTAGAGTCTTTGAAGATATGATTCCTTTCGGAAATTTCCGTCAACAAGTAAATATTAAGCATATTTTTAAAAAATGTAAAATTCAGGGTTTTCGTGTCAATGTTCAAACACTTTTGGGTTAATTCAAAAGTTTTGAAAAAAAACAAGAATTTTTGCATGATTTTGGAGCAGACATCTTTTTAAGCTATGTATTTGAGCAATATTTTAGACCATAAAAATTACGTATATTGAAGGAATGACAGAAGGATGTACCCGGCTATCTGATACATTTATTAGCCGCTATTTCGAGCCAACTAACGATGAAAAGGCTGGAAGCAATGTTATGAACCGAAGAAGGAACGTTGTCGCTCGTTTAGATGTAAGGCATTGTGTTATGGCAGATAACACAAATTTGGCACTCTTATGAAAATTTAGGCACCATCTTGGCACTCTTTAGGACTCACCTCTAAAAATTTCATTAGTTGTACTCTTTTCAACAAATTTTGATATTTATTTATCGGATTCTGCTTCCAATCAACTGGTTGAATTGTCCCTCCTCCATGAGTTTCCACCCGGCATCCCTGCGTGGTCGTTATGTCCCCCACAGGGTGTCATAAAACGGAGATTTGACTGTAATAGGTAAACGATTTGAAATATCAAATTTGTATTTAAAAGAGTAAAAATAATGGAATTTTTCGAGGTGAGCCCTAAAGTAAAAGAGTGCTGATTTTTCAGAATGGCCATCCAATTCAACATAAACACGTTTCCGATAGCATACTTCCGATTTTATTCGATTCTAGACCGAGGAATAAAAAATCTGGCGCCGATTTTGGTACTTTCCGACCGACTATATTCGAGTTTAATGAAATTTGCTTTTCTTCGTTTGATAAGGAATTGATGAAATTGTCTGCACGTGATCCAAGTCAAGGAATTATTATATAATTTTGTTTACACTTTGAGCAAAATTCATTAAATAAATTTTTATCAGAAAACAGTTTGTCAATGGCAATACTAGGGATGCTCAAAGCTCAACATGACGAACAAAATTATGCAATAGGACGGAATGCACTGCACAAAGTGTTTTTTTAGGACTGAGCGCACGGACGGAGTGCACGGACTGAGCGCACATTTTTTGGAATGAAATTATCTCGAAAACTATAACGAATCAGAATTTACTATCAAAGCGAAAGATGCTCCATTTTTCATGAACTTTCCGAATATCATAAAATAAAATTTTTTTCGTTGTTTATTCGAAATTTCAAAAATGTGCGCTCAGTTCGGTACGCTCAGTCCTATGTGCGCTCAGTCCTAAAAAAACCGTGCGGTGCATTCCGTCCTATTGCCAAAATTATCCAATTTGAAAATTGTTTTGGGTTATTGAAACGAAAACATGAATCAGAATTTTCGTTTCAATAACCAAAACAATGTTCAAATTAGATCATTTTGGTATCATTTTATTCGTCTCGAGTTTTAGAAAAAAACGCTCTAAATAAACCTAAACATTTTAAAAATTTTAAGCAAATTCAAAAATTACAGGGTGGCCCAAAAGTTCCCGCCCTAATCTTGTTATGTATATACTTGTAATATTTGATAACAAACTTTATTTAAAACCTAACAAAAACAAATAATAACAACAAAATTTAACTATTTATTTTCAAAATGGCCACCTTGGGCATCAATGCACTTCTTCAAACGCTTCGGGAAGTCGTCCACAGCTCGATCAATGACTTCTTGAGGTATAGCGTTCCATGCCTTAACCAAACTTTTCTTCAGCGCTTCGATCGACTGATGGGGCTTCGAACATGCTTCGTTTTCCAAAATGCTCCATAATGAGAAGTTCTCCACACATAAATCGGGCGAATTCGGTGGCCATTCTTTATTGTTTCGCTTCGGGCTGATGCCGACTTCGATGCATTCAAGGAATATGTCTCTGACCATGTCTCTGAAGTTTCATGTCTTTGGCTATCTGGTAACCACTTTTTCCTTGCTCAAAAAGACGAATAATACCTTCTCGAAACTCCTTCATGCTAAAAAAATCGATTATAGATCAAATAAAATCATTAAAATATATACATAACAAGATTAGGGCGAGAACTTTTGGGCCACCCTGTAATTTCAGGTGCAGGCTTTTCGTTTCAAACTTGTTTGAAAATTTTTTTCGCAAAATTTTTTCGGTGGCCCCCTTATTGTGTAGTAGCTCCAACATGATTTTTGACGATTTTCCACTGAGCCCATTTTTGGACACGTTTTGTTTCGCCGTAATTAATTCAGCCGTTTTTTTCATTTTCGGGCGCCATAAATATTTGATCATTTATAATGTTATTTGCCAGG
>OZJO01028872.1:0-28566 GCA_900406225.1 Acrobeloides nanus | reverse complement strand
GGGGGGGGGGGGGGGGGGGGGTAAAAAAAATCATGCAAACTTCAAACGCTTTTTTACCCTATTAGATGGCCTTTTGTTTATTTTTTCCAATAATCCGACCATGTAGAATATTTTTAGTCGGTTTTGATATCGATTGTGACCTAACAGTTTGGGATGTTCCCTTGTAAGTTCCAAGTTTGGTCGAGATTATTTACAACAAAAATCAGGATAAAAGACCTAATAGATATTATCTATGTCGTTTACAAAATTATTGAATAGGAACACCGTGATGTGGACCTTCGGCATGTGGACTAGTATCACGGTCCAGCTTAAAATCCGAATGTTTCTCTTTGATCTCTTCATTCGTAGCATTTCGCATGATGTTATAACGTTTATAAGCAGTAGATTTGTCAGTTTTTAAATTTCTAATGACATATCGAGGTTCTTCCTCCGTGGTATGGATTGTTACCTCGTCTAAACTCGATTTTTTAAAATACACGCTAATAAATCCTTTTTCCCCGCATAAAATTGAATTCATTCTCAACTTAGAATTAAGTGAAATTTTTCTCTTAAGTGTTCTGTGTCAATCACTTAAAGTTAGCTGTTCTTTTACTTAAAGTTAAAGGGGGTATAAATTATGAACTATTTCATGAAAAATTTTTTTTCTAAAATAATCATTTTTAGGGGTAATTCTATGCGGGGAATCGATTGTGCGCACTCCCAAATTGTGAAAACGCTTTCTTGATCCTGATTCAGGGAATGGGGTGGGTGTATTGAAGCGAAAATCAAACATTTTCGGATTTTTATGAGAAAACCGTCGATTCTTNTTCAGGGAAGATGGTGGGTGTATTGAAGCGAAAATCAAACATTTTCGGATTTTTATGAGAAAACCGTCGATTCTTAGGTTTTTTTAGGCGGGAAATCGATTGGGCGCATTCCCGAACCTTGAAAATGCTTTCTTGATCCTGATTCAGAGAAAGGATACATATTTACGTAAATAAATTGATTTTCGCTTCAATACACCAATTCCTTCCCTGAACCAGGGCCAAGGAAGCATTTTCACAATTTGGAAGTGCGCGCAATCGATTCCCCGCATAAAATTACCCCCTAAAAATGATCATTTGAAAAAATTTTTCATGAAATAGTCCATAATTTATACCCCCTTTAAAGTTCAGTAGAAAATTACTTAATTTTAAAGGGGGTGCAAATTAGGGCCCTTTCTCAAAAAAAATTTGTTTGAAAATGATTTCTTAGGAGTAAAAATAGGGTCAAAAATCGATTGTGCACATCCCCGTCGCGTGAAAATGCTTCTTTCATCTTATTTTCTTGAAAATAGCACTATTTCACGTTTGCTTAAAATTTACATAATTTCAAACATCAAAGAGTTTTCGTGAAAAGTGCTATTTTCGCGAATCAATTTTTCACCCTATTTTTACCCCTAGAAGGTCATTTTTCAAAAAAAAATTTTTGGTGGATGAAGACTCTATAGTGGATGAAGTGTCTCCGGTGAGTGAACTGTCCAGTGGATGAAATGTCCAGTGGATGAATACGATTTTAGAATGCTATAAAAACCATAGTAGAATCAAGTTTTGGATAACATAATGAAAAATGAATTTAACTGATGGTTCGTTATCCGATTTTGGTTCCACCACTCTTTCTATTCCAGTGTGAAAAAAGTCGGTGAAATACAAGTCGGCGAAAAGACTTGGTCGGTGAAATGAAAAGTCGGCGAAATCCTGTGGAACCTCCAAATTTCTATAGGAAAATGGAAAAATTTTAAAATAATAATTTTTGAAGGAAAAATGCATTTTTGACGCGGTTTTTTCAGATTATGGTTTTTAATAGCCTCAATTACGATTAGAGACGTTTTTCGACTGATTTTTCTAAGAAATCGAGATTTCAAAGATGTGCGTAAAATCCATATGCGTAAAATCCTGTGCATAAAATCCATGGGAAAAATCCTCGTGAATAAAATCTTTGCGGATTTTCAATCTGCGGTGGATTCCCTCCTATTGTCGCTTTTTGGCCCACTCTGTAATAAATGATGATAAGAGGTCTATATGCAAAAATTTTTATCAGCAAAGCTTGAGTGATACAATCCTTAAAAAATCAATTTTTCGTACACTCACAGTTTTACGGCAATAGGAACGAATGCATCGAACAGTTTTGTAAGGAATTGACTGCACAGGATCTTCCGCACGGAATTTTCCGCACGAAATCTTCCTCACAAGGATCTTCCGCACATTTGTTAATTTTTTTCTCACATTTTTTAAAGGTGTTTTGCCAATCGTTTCAATAAACACAATTTTATTGAAATTCAGATAACTTTTATAATGTAAAAAATGTGCGGAAGATCCTTGTGCGGAAAATCCGTGCAGTCATTCCGTGCATATGTATAAATGTGCGGAAAATCCTGTGCGGTAGATCCGTGCGGAAAATTCATGTGCGGAAGATCCGTGCGGAATTTTTTTGTGCGGTGCATTCGTTCCTATGCCAGTTTTACTTTATTTGTTTAAAATGTAGTTGATGAACATTATTATTTTAATAGAAGCCACGAAAATGAACTTGATAGTGGTGGATTTGGAATGGTATTTAAGGGGTATGATAAGCGAGTATGCATTCTTAAGTTTATATTCTTCTTTTAAATTTTACTTATTAGAATGTCGCTGTAAAAGAAATAAGTAAAGCATATTTAAATATGACAAATGTAGAAAGAGAAAATGAGATTATATGTAAGATTTATAATGTGTGAACAGAGGCGATCCAGGATTTCTAAAAGCTGCACTTAAATCTTTTTATTTGAAATTACATATTCGGATAGCCTATATATGAGTTTGATGACGATTTTTTGTTGAAAAAAATTTTTGACCTCACTCCTTGGCTGTAGGGTCAAAAAGTACAAAAATCGACAAAGTCAATTTTTCGAAAAATAAAAAATTTTTACGCGCGCAAAAGATTCCTCAGAAAATTTGGTAGGGGGCTGTAACATCGCAGAGGAAAGTGTGTAGTTTTTTCGAAGATTGGCCTCTAAGTTGGCTAACCTCAAAAAATCAAATTTTTTCGATTTTTTGAGGTTAGCCAAAATTTGGATCCAATCTCGAAAAAACTACGCACTTTCAGCTTCCGTGATGCCCCTACCAAATTTTCTAAAGAATCTTTTGCGTGCAAAATTAGAGAACATAAAATTGTGATATTTCGGAAAATGAACTTTTCGATTTTTGTACTTTTTAATCATACAACCAAGGGGTGAGGTCAAAAATTTTTTTTCAACAAATCGTCATCAAACTTATATATTGGCTATCCGAATATTAAAAAATTAAAGTGCAAATTTTAGATATCCTTGATACGTCTCTAATCCAAAAAATACCGCTCTCTGAAATTTTGAGTAAAAACGAATAAATATGTGTTTCTTATATATTTTTTCTGCATCTAATGACGTTGAAATTATTCAAAATTTCGAGGACACACTTGATGACTATTCCTTGTTAGTCTCAGTTTATTAAACCGCTAGTTTTAGGTAAAAAAAATGGCTATTAACTTTGGAGACAACACCTTTATCAGACATTGTGCTTATTATGGAAGAAAATCGACTAATTGCATTGTAATTCTTTTATTTTTTACTGATCATTTTAATCCTGTACTTTTTAGTATTTCGCACATCATTCATAAGACTTTCACAAGATGTTATTGAGCGAATTCATCGAAGGCCAACAGAATGAAGTCACTCTTACGGCGCTGGATAACTTGAAACACGACGAATTCGTAGCACTTCTTAAAGTCATTTGTCCACTGCATGAGAAATTACAGGTTTGTAAAGTCTTCCGGTGGATGAAAACAGAATGTTTTTAGCGGAAACATATGAATTCTTATTGAAACTTGCTGATTTCTACCAAGTGGTAGAAATCGGCATAATTCGACGCTTTCGATGGCTAAGAAGCTCTTGGTGGATAAATATAAGTTTACTGAAACTAAGAAGGCTTGTTTCAATTCAGCAGAGAAAGATTTCATCTGTCTTCTATAAAACCAACTAGTCGGAATATAGCGAAATGAGTGCTGAGTTTAAGAATGTCTTGTTTGAAAACTTATTAAATTTTCAAATGTATTGTGGCAATTGTGAGTATGAAAGTGTTAAATGTCTTGGTATTAAACGGCTTATGTTAATTTAAGGTGATTATTTTGAGTAAGGGTCTGCGTTAAACAATCCTATCGTTGTAAATCAACGAGTAATTCAATATTATTTTTTATTGATAAGAAACAAATCAATAATGACATTGTACAGGGTGTTCAATAATTTACTCCCCTATTTAAAAACATTTTCAATTAGTATTAATATTAACTAATAGGCTCTAAAACAGTGAAAGTAAAAGTTTTAACCCGAACTTTTTTGTTTTTAGTAATAAGAAAATTATGTTTGAACTTTTGGGATACTAAATAAAAAAATCATTTTACGACTCAAAAAATCATCCATAGGATCCCCCTTATGTTTTAGGCGCACCAGCATCTTGTTGTCAAAAAAAGTACTCGTGGCAGATTTCAAAATTTTTTGCTTTTGCTTCCTACATATCAGGCTCGTTTAGATCTATGTTTGTGCAAAAAATTAGAAAATACTATGCGGTAGTTTAGGAGAAAGAGCATTTTTGTGAAATTTGAGAGGATCAAAAATCGGTTTTTTGAGTATAAAAATGCCTTCATGAGGTCGCCGACCGTCGTTTTTAGCACTTTCATGTTCAGATCGGGGTCGAGGAACCGATTGACTTCGGTTTTAACCGAATCGAAGTCGATTCTGAAAAGTTGATGTTTTGACTCCTCCACCCCTCCCCACAGGGTTCAGGTGTTTCATACATTTGTATAGGAACCAAACTGTCTGTTTCTTCATTCTGTCGTTTTTTACTACACAATATCATTGATTGTTTCTTATCACTAAAAAATAATAGGAGACTTTAATAAATACACTTGTTGGTACTACTAAAGGTCAGTGACCGAATTGAACGTGAGTTTTTTTGAAAAAATTCACGTTCAATGCGGTCGCTGATCTTTAGTAGTACCCACTTTTTTTTATAAATCGGTTAAAAAGCGTGACCCGAAATCAGTAGTAGATTTTTAGTTGAACATGTAATTTTATGTAAAAACTGTGAAATTTTAATTTTTAGATGCCTGAAAAACAAGATGTACAAACTGAAGCTCAAGAGGGAAATAATGTCATCAGTAAGTCTATAAAAACTTGATTTGGAAAATTTGAAGCAACAAATTAAATTTCAATTAAAAAAAGCCATTTTACTCAAATCGCCATATCTCCAAAAGTATGATGTCGGAATTTACCGGAACTTTGAAGTGAATAGTTCGAAGTATACCCGATATTTTGATGTCACTTTTGAGTTTCAGAAGCGACAAGAAAAACGATCTTTTGCTAAAAAACGTGTTTTTGCTCAAAAATCGATTTTTTTTACTCCTAGGAAATTTTTTTTATCGCCTAATTCCATCGAGAATCGCTTCCCCAATAGGAAAAACCTCTAGTATTAAGTAGAAAGACGTTTTCTCGCTGATTTGGGAGAGATAGAGCGATTTTTTCCAAGGAGACCCCTTCTGACGCTAAAAATAGCCACTATCATAGTGTGAATTTCAGTGTTAAAAATCAAAAAATTCTTTCAGCTTTGAGTTCCCCATGCCGAAGAACACCCGAATACAAAAGAAAAGCCAGTGACTGTCCCTAATCATAGTGAATTTTTTGCTAACTATGAAAAATCAATTTAGGTTTATCAAAACAATTTGTTGATTCTTGTAACAAAATTTTTCATGGATTGCATTTAAACACTTTGTGTTTTTCACACGAAAATTCTCAACAATATGTTTTCATTATGAGCCACTTTTTAGAAGGGGATTTTATATTTGCCGGTCGTAGTGTAGTTAAAAAATTTACTCATAAGGAAACTAACATACTCGTCGCAATCAAATTTATTACCATTCCAATGAGCAATACTTCAGACTTGGATACCAACCTTAAGAAGTTAAAGCAAGAAATTGAGTTGCAAAAAACAATATCAAACTTTAAGAATGTTACGCAACTATATGGTTGTGCCATTCAAGAAGAGAAGTTGCTACTCTGCATGGAATTAATGGATATGTCGTTAACAGACCTGTATACTCTATCGCATAAGAATAGAAAGTGCTTTTCAGAAAATTTACTTGGATATATAGGTGTCAACATTCTTGATGCTTTAATTTATTTAAAGTCAAAAAATGTTATACACAGAGACGTAAAGCCTCTAAATACACTCATCAATCGACATGGACAAATAAAATTATGTGATTTTGGAACATCTCGCTTTTTAGAAGAGTCATTTGCTACAACAGTTACAGGTACAATTTTATACTGGCCACCAGAATTGTTTACGATGAGTGAAGCAAAATATGATATTCGTAACGATGTTTGGGCACTTGGAATTACGCTTGCTGAGTCATCTTATGGTAAATATCCCATAGTTGAAGAAATATCTGGTCAAAGTAATTTAATTTTAATACAGAACAGTATTAAGAAAGTAGACGCTAGCAATCTAATAGACAAATGCCTAGTTGATAAAAGTGATGTAATTAAGGAATTCATTAAATTATGTATAAGCAATGTTGAAAATAGGCCAAAATATGATGAACTGAAAAAAACTAAATTTTATCAAACATTTTCTGAATCCAATAGTCCTAGAAATATTGAAATATCGATAAAAGAAACAGAGGTATATAATTAGTTTAAAATAATAATGGTAGCATATTTTTAGCAACAATTAAATATTCCAGAAAATTTACAAAATCAGACGGTAATGATTAATAATAATGAGGATCAGCTTCATCAAAACATGAAAAAATTAACATCGAGCCTGGATACAAATATGCAAATTAACGACACAGTAAGTACAGGGTGTCCGTGCATATCCCACCGTTAAGAAAAATTTATACATCAAAGAGAAAAAAAGAATTTGAGATGCGTTTTTTTGCAACTTGCTCTGCCTATCACCCCGTTTTATGGACTTTGAATTTTTAAAGTGGTCTAAGTATTGAAACGAAAATTTGAATTCCAGAAGGAATTTTTTAAAATTCTACCGCCAATTGATAGAGCGCATCGAAAAACGGTGGTCCCCAATTTCGTAAAAGAAACATATTATTCGTTTTAGAGAAAATTCAACTTAAAGTTTACTAAAAATGATATTTTATTGAAAATTTGCCAAATTTTGGCATTTTTGGTGAAAAATGGTCTATTTTAGTGAAAAAATTGGAAATTTTCGTGAAAAATCATAATGGGGATCATTAGGATTTTTAAAAAAAATTACAAAAATTTTGGGCAAAAACATAATGGGGGACTAACAAAGTAAGGGGGAAAATTTTGAATTTTTTCAGGTTTGTGGGGGAAGATTCCCCTGGTCCCCCCATTATTACGGCGCTGGGTATATCTCAAAGATTTGGGGTATAAACTTTTTTACATCGCTTGCTCTTTCATTCTTTCAAGTTTATCCGACCCAATCAGTGAGTGTTAACGAATCGGCAAGTTTCAAATTTTTGTCAATTTTGAGGAGCCGTGATCTTATGAAAATTTTTTCAGCAAGATAACAATCGAAATGTGATTATTGTCAAACGTTTGGATAAGAAGGCCTTAATCCGTAATCCTAACCTTTTATCTGCAGCTCGAGAAAATAATATTGATCTTGTCCGAACTTTATTAGAGCAATGTGCAGACCCAAATGTTAAAAATCTTGATGGCAATACTGCTCNCCCCTCCCCCCCCCCTAAGTGATTACGTAATATCTGGATGACCCCTAAATAGAAAAAAGAATATTGGATCAAATGTTTTACATTATGCTGCATGTAATAAAAATGATAATAAATTTATTATCAAATTATTATTAGAATATGGTGCTGATATAGATAGTCAAAACAAAAATGGTGAAACTTGTCTTATGTGGGCAGCTGGCAAAAACAATATTGAAATTGTTCGTTGTTTATTGCAAAATGGTGCAGATATAAATAAGAAAGATAGTAAAGGCAAAAATGTTTTATATTATGCTGCAGAAAATAAAAATGATAATAAATTAATGATCGAATTATTATTAGAATATGGTGCCGATATAGAAAATCAAAACAGGCAAAGTTGCTCGATTCAATAAAAGCTGTTTTTTAAACGATTGAATAAACATTTAAAATTTTAGTTTCTTTTTAAAACCAAAATTTAAAATCAGGCAACTTTCGTTTTTTTGAAATTTTAAATGCGCAAATATTTTTTCGTGCGCGGAAAACTTTTTTTTTGCGCGGAAAATCTTTTTTTTTTTGCGCGGGTATTTTTTTGTGCGGAAAATCTTGTTTTTGCGCGGGTATTTTTTTGGCGCAGGTATTTTTTTGCCAGCTATTTTTTGCGCGGAACGCAAAAATTTTTTTAATTTAATTTAAAAGTAAGTTTGTTTTTGTCCACACTTTTTTCAATGATGAAATTGATTATTCATTTTGCTATGTGTTAAAAATGAGCAGATGTGCATAAAGTTGGTTGGTATTTTTTTTGCGCAAAAAACTTTTTTTTTCGCGCAAAAAATATTTTTTTTTGCGCAAATATTTTTTTTTTTGGAACGGGGATCGGCCCTGGAGTTCGGGCTTTGAGTTAAAAATAAAATATAAAATGACCGTCTGCTATAAGATTCGAAATTTACATAGTTTATTATTTGGAAACTAGTAGAATTACTAGGGAGAACTACAAAAATAAACCAGACATTGTAAATAGGCTCGGATACGAACTCAGCCGTCTGTGGCAGGTTCTCACCCTCATGTCTTAGCCCTTGAGATTCTTCTATTCTTTTAATAATTTTATATATTAAAAAAGCAACAATCTTTATAAATATTTTTTATAATTCGGATGACTTGTGACGATGATGTCTGTGATGCCGTTGGTGACGACAAGGACGATGATGACGACGTCTTTTATGCTTACATTCGCACTCGTTAGAATCACTTTCATCAGATTCTGAGTCGCATTTATGATGTCTTCTTTTATGGCAACAATTACAACTACATTTACAACCACCTTCTTCGCTTTCATTCGAGTTTGCAGCTAAAATATTTAGTTTTGTAATTAAAATTAAATTTTTTAAAAGTACGCGCTATCAGTCGTGCCGCTGTTTTACAACGCGGCACAACTCGCGGCATGACCGGCACAATTCGGCACAACGCACGGCACAACTGCTAACGTTGTGCCGGCACAACTACTAGCGTTGTGCCGTAGTGCAACGGCACAACTGCTAACGCTGCTGCTAGTGTCGTGCTGCACGCGGCACAAAAGATAGCTCAAGGCCAACCTCAATCCAAGGCTGATTCCAGAACCAACTCTGAGCCTTAGAGTCGCCAATTATCGATCCGTCTCACAGGGCCTATTCCGAGCTCTAGAGACAATCCCCAGGCAGATCCATTTATCCAAGGCCAACTTCGGACTTCCCCTAGGGCCGATCCCCAGCTCTCATCCATGACCGATCCAATATAATTTTACTCCGCGAAAAATTTTTTGTCGGCCCCCTGTCATTGTTGGCCCTAGATCGAGCCCCAGAGCCAATACTGGGCCTTAGGGCCGATCTCCCATTCCCTAGTGAGGATGAGGCAATCTTCGAGAATGCGCGAAGTTGATTTCCTATTAGAAAAGCCCCAGAAACAATGATTTTCGCATGAAACAATTTTATCCTTGCTTCAATATACCGGGTTCCTGGCTCCACGGAAGATCTGGTCTTATGGATTCCCGATCAGGCAAACCATAAGAGGTCTGCCAATCGGAGCAGGATTTGCTCTATATAAGAGACTTTATATGACCGCTTACAAATAGTTGTTTCTGTTAAAGTTGAAGTAGTTTTAGTAGGGGCATTAGCCGCGGGAGTGCTGGTCGTAGCATTCTTTAAAGTAGAATTATAGTAATTCGGATTTATAGTCGGAGCAACTTGGTCGGCTTCAATACACTTAATCGAGATAAGAATAGAGCAAATTGTCAAAAGAAATTTTATCATATCCGTTGGAAAGAAATTACACTCGAAAAATTAAACAAACTAATGCCTAACGTTTTTTATGTGTCATATTTATATTGTAAGTTGAATGTCAAAGTTCATGCTTCTGGCTCTCCTTGTGGGATGATTCGATTTGAGGACTTGAGAGTATTATGCAAATTTGCGATGAAAACAACAAAAATCAAACATGAGAAAAAAAGTTTCATTTTTGACCTTTTCACACCTCCAAAATTTTTATATTTTTCAAAGGGCTTAATATTAATCCTACCATTTTTAAACAGGGTGCGAATAAAAAAACGACACTTTTCGATTTTCACAAAAAGTGGCCTGATATTTGGTATTATGATGGTCAGGCTTACCGAAATATATTTATCAGTTACGTCATGAATAAAACGAGTGCATACATAGTCGACGAGTGGCTAAAACCAAGAGCTGCCTGAGGAAACAAAGGTATGATAGCCTCTCGTTGTAGTATGTGCAAATATATGCACTAACATCAGATATGGATCCCTAAAATCTGAACCTAGCTACGCCTATGGCTTAAAGAAGCGTTTTCAAGACATGAAAATGAATGCAAACGATTTCTCGCATAGAATTTTTTTTAAGGCCCGCCACTAGCTGACGCTAGCAGTGTTGTAATGTCGTAATGGCATTTTTCAAACCGTCGTAATTCAGCTTTGCCTTATCAGTTTTTGGGGATCTTGTAGAACTAGATCTCCTGCATTGCTTGCGTCAGGTTTTCCCGTCGCACTAAGTCATCGTAATGAGTTTCTACGACGACGACTTTTGAATTTTTTTTGAAAAAAAATTTTATGTCGTATTCGTAGGAACTCATTACGACGACTTAAAATGCTTAGTGCGACTGGAAAACCTTATGTAAGCAATGCAGGAGATCTAGTTCTACAAAAATGACACTAAGATCCCCGAAAACTGATCAGGCAAAGCTGATTACGACGGTTTGAAAAATGCCATTACGACGTTACATCGCTGCTAGCGTCAGCTAGTGGTGGGCCTAAATATATAGGGTATATTTTGAAAAAATAGAGTTATTTTGAAAAAAAATTTAACTAATTTTTTGTGAAAATTAGTGTAAAAAATCGAAAAAGTGTTGTTTTTATGCAACGCCCTGTAGCAGACAAAAATGAAAGCGCAATTTTTTGCTCTTCGCGTGGGATGGATAAAATTTCACAGATTATGCAAATTTGAAATAATATGTCAAAAAGTCTACGAAACACATTTGTTGTGATCCAATACTTGCCACATAATTTTTTCATATTTTTCCACAAGATTAATGTTTATACCATTTGCATATAGAAATAAAAGAACAAAAATTTTCGGAGCGCATGATCGCTCAACCTCCGATTCTTTTTTAAATTTGCATAATACTGTCTAAAATCAATGATCGACCTTTTTATTTAAATAGGAGAAAAAAGGAAAACCACATAACATTTAAAAGAAGATCACATTGAAGTGATCTTTACTTTTCGATTAGCTATGAATTTTTATATTTTTTTGTTGTTAATCTTGGTGGTTGTAATTGATCTTCTCGAAGCGTCTAGTGACGATATAACGGTATACTTATACTATTAAACGCCATTACACGCCGCTTCTCAGTATATGTCACCGAGTTAGGGTAACATATTTGGGGGATACGCATGCCTCGACGCAGAGTGACAGAGTTTGCCAAACTCTGACATGTTTCATCTGAACTGGTGGAACGCCACCCTGACGTAAGCCGACAGCGCAATTAAAGTTGGAAAAAGATGGATTGGCGACTGGGGGAATTGAACTAAGTGTACCTAAAATTGATGTTTTATTTCAGTCAACGCCTAGGACCATTGGGCCACTGATCCAGCCAAACGATGTCTTCTTTCCGACACTACATCGCATCGGATTTCCAACTCTTGACCATGCTATTTTCCACGCTTTTTTAGTACTTCTCAAACACCGGTGTTTTGGCAAAATCTTGTGACTTCACCCGGGATCTAACCTCACAGCTCCGATTTTGTTGCTAGCACCTTAACCACTCGGCTACCCGCTACCTTGGAGTCGGATGTTGCATTTATTTTTCATTTATTAGTTGATATCTTATGTCCTCAAAGCCTTTATGTTTTTGAGGATTTCTCCGGAAATACAAAGCCATTCCTGTTAGTTTTGGTGTCATTAGAAAGCTGGATTTCGTAGCAATCGAACGACACCAAAATAATACCATAACTCTTTCTGGTTGAGGAGTTATTGCATAATTAGTAAAAAATGTCAGTTTTTTAGACATTTTTTAAATAATTATGCAATATCTCTGCAGCCAGAAAGGGTTATGGCATGATGTTGGTATCATTTGATTGCTACGAAATCCAGCTTTCTAACGACACTAAAACTATCAGGATAGGCTTTGTATGTCCGAAGTAATCCTTAAAAACATAAAAAATTCGAAATGTCAAGTTCCGAAGTTTCAAACGACCTGGTTTGGGCTTGACTCATGAAGCTCTAATGCTCGAGAATCGACCCTAATTAGGCTCAGAATTGAATTGTGCTCAGCAACCTACTCTGGGGGCTCGTTGTTGGCTGATGGCTCACTCCTGGAGGGGGTCGGCCCTAGATCTAGGATTTGGCTATAGCACCGGCTCTGGAATAGGGCTCGATGTTTTTAAGTGGTTTGTTCTATGACCTTGAGATCCCGAGTGAAGCTCTGTTTCCTGATATTTGGTATATGCTTAAATTTTTTAGAAGCAACAATACGAAAAAAGCATTTTAAAAAGTAGTAAAACATTGCCAGAATCAAAGAGAAACTAGGACAATGGAAAAATTCCTTAGTCACAAAACTCACATCGTCTGAAAATCATCATCAAAAACCAACTGTACGTCATCTAACTTCTAAAAGAAATACTATTGGCAACCAACCAATCACCTTAACAGAACTGAATAAAGATCTTTTGGAGTTTTTATACCAAGGTTTGTACTGGATGGCACTAAAAGGCTAAAAAATTGTTCAATCTTGTCTCTTTAATGTCGTTGCACAATCTTTGTACAGATAAAATGTCCAAAAATGTAATATCTTTATGGCATTTTATAAAAAATGAAATTAAAGATTTAAAAAAAGTAATCTTGTGATATCATTTAAAAAAATATAATGCTCAATAACACGTCTACAAGAAAAAACCTACAAATTTCAACCCTTAGTGCCGAGAACAAATCATTTGGTAAATCCCTGATTAAAAAAATGGTATCGAAAAATCCGAAATTCACTTTTTTCTCTTATGTGACTTGTTTGTATTGGGTTGTACCTAAGTGTCGGCGGCTCAAAAAAGTACAACAAATTTCGACATTTTTCGTTCCTTTTTGATGAAATTTTTTCAGTCCTATACAGGAGTTTATGCTGAATACGATCCAATCACTCGTTTTAAGCATAACTTATGTTTTCGTGCCAATATCCAGTTTTTCGAAAAATTGGAACCTCAAAAATGTAACCTTATTTTAAAATATTTGGAGCTGGTCCCCAAAGGTCGGTTCTTGACCATGAAAAATTTTCTAAGAAAATTTTTTTTCTGAAAATCGCCAAATCGAGTAAATTTCACTCGAAAAACATGAATAGCATGTGATTCTTGTTATAATTGTGGCCCTAAAGAGGGCCGTTGGGGTAAGAAATTGTTGATCTTCATGGATTGCATGGGTAAAGAATGGCTACTTGGGACCAAAAATTGTAGAAAACTTCATTTCGTGCACCAAATCTCCAAAGGAATTCTTTGAGAAACCCAAAATTACGAGAATGCGAATAAAAATTGACAATTTTCATTTTTATCGAGTGAATTTTACTCGATTTTGCGATTTTCAGAAAAAGAATTTTCTTAGAAAATTTTTCATGGTCGAGAACCGACCTTTGGGGACCAGCTCCAAATATTTGACTATAGAAGTCGATTTCCAAGACATATTAACCAAAAATCGATTTTTTAATAAAACATAGTTAAAATGGCGTTTTCACGCTTCGGGAGTGCAAGCAGTCAATTTTTCGTATAAAATTACCTCTAATAGGCTCTTTTTGTGAAAACAAATTTTTTTCGAGATGCGGATACAAGGTACACCCCCTTTAAGATTGGAGGGGGAGTTCAAAAAGAATTGTCAAAGTTTTACTTTGATACCTCCTTTTGTTTGTTCAATAATTTGCGCAAAAACATAATATGGATCAGTGATAACCATTCCAGAAACCAGAAAAACCACAAAGAATTATAAAGTGGAAAAGGAACTACAAAAAAATCCAAAATTTTCACCAAAATTCATCTTTTGTGTGTGCAAAAATAGTCTTTCTCTGAGCATGTTCAGATAAAAAAAAGAACAAGATTATTTAAATCATATGACTTAAACTAAAAGACGTCACTAGACACGTTTTCAGAGGTCACTAGACTTTTTCCATAGGTGCGTTGCACCTAATAAGACTTCTTTTTTAACCTAATATTAATCCTCGTGAAATATTTTGATTTTTCTGGTTCATCAAGTACAGTGTTGTATTCTATATATATTATAGCCAAAATTATCGCTCAAAATATAATATAACTATAATATATTATAGTTTGAAAACCAAACTATAATATGGTATATTATAGTTATATTTTTGTTTTCAAACTATAATATATTATAGTTTCAAACTATAATATATTATAGTTTCAAACTATAATTATAGTTTCAAAATATAATTTTTGCAAGGTTAATGCATTTCGAGAAAAATATCTTAAATAATTTTTTGCTAAAACAAATGCAATTTTTTGCTNTATTATAGTTTCAAACTATAATTATAGTTTCAAAATATAATTTTTGCAAGGTTAATGCATTTCGAGAAAAATATCTTAAATAACGCAATTTTTTGCTAAAACAAATTCATAGGGGGTTTTCTATGCGAGAAATAGTTTGTGCGTATTGCTAATCATCATAAATCGATTTTAAAACATATATTTAAGCTAATTTTTGCATTTTTTAAACCTCAGTCTGTTGGGATTCAGAGATATAGATTATTTTAGATGCATATTAAGTGCACATATTCACGATTTCTTATAGGATAAACTTATAAAGTTGTTTGAAGGTGATTAAAATATTATACAATGATAAAATAATCTTTTAAAATCCGTTTTTAAGAGGCAATATCTCGAAATATAAAGATAGTTACTGAGAGGTTGGTAGTATGCCAAAAAGTGTTGCAAGTTCAAATTCAAAATCACAACTCAAAAATCGCCAAATTCAAACGCAATTATCTCGTGCGATTTTGAATTTCCCGCAAAGACCCTGATTCAAGTGTTTTTTTTATAGAAAAAAGTTATGATAGAAATACTAAAATGGTTCGAATGCAAATTTTTGCCAAATATGACCCTCGATTTCTCCACAAGTATAAAGGCATGGGACCTAATTTTTATGTTTTTGTTAATCACTCACTAGGTACATAAAAATAACCTAGACTTCAAGTTTCTAGCAACACTTTTTGGCATACTACCACCATACATGGGCAAGGTGTCCGGACAATCACAATTTTGCAAGGTTGGATGCACACATGCACAAGGTCTTACGTCAAAATTTTCAATACTACATATTTTTTCGATTTGGCGACCTTTTTTTTTTTGGTCAGCATAACGCAAAATTTGTAGCATTTGGCCACAGCCAGCGGCGGCCAAATACTACATAATTTTAAACTTTTTTGCCCAATACTACATATTTTTCAATTTTTTGCCGAATACTACTATATGTCTTTCGTAAACGGGAGCTTGTGCATGTGTGATGCGACCCTTGGGCTTCGAAGATGCGGAGCTTACGCCACTGTGTCAGCATTCGAGGCTCGGTTTTTCAGAAGTATTCAGCAAAACAAGCCTGATTGTGTCTTCTTTGCTTCCTAGCTCATTTTCTGCCCGACAAGTGTAACTTCCGAAATTTTCCTAGGCAACTATCGGGAAAACCAAGACTGCTAAAAGTTAGGAAAAAATGTGGAAAAAACGAATAATAGTCGCTTGATTGATTGAATATAAATTTGTTGAATTGTGGGGTTATAAAGTTGCAAAATTTTTCGATTTTTCTTTGTGCAAAAAATAGGCTCCAAACGGGATTCGAACCTGCGACCTTGTGACCACGAGGCCGCTGTTTTATCACCGCAACAGGCTTGTTGATGGAGTAACGTCTTTTCAAACTATAGTATACGGAAATTGCGTTAGGTTGGATTGTGCAAGTAATAGAAATAAAATTTAAAACTTTATTGAAAATACATAATACATACGAGTCATCTTGTTGACAGCCTCACCGGTTGACAACCGTCCAGTTCTCTTACATCCCGAGCGACTGACGCGCAATCCGACCAGAGTGATTTACCGCAGGCTCTACTCCCAAAACTGGTTTGGAAGAGCAGTATTCATTTCAGGATACTATAAAACCATGTACTACTGTTTTTTGATAAAGTCCGTCTTAAATACCTTACTCATATTTTGGCTATACGCATGAATATTGCCAGAATGATCTCTTTGGTTCTTGATCTATAAAAAATAGAGGTCTCCAAATTTGGCTGATGCACCACTTTTGTGGAGTTGCACAAAATAAATTAAGTTATTATTTAAAATAAAGTAAAATAAAATAAGCACGATACAATAAGATAAAAATAAGTAAAAAGAATTTTCTTTTTATTAGGGACTCACCGTCCCCCGAGGGGTTTCGGTGAACACTGAAAATATATTCGAGCGGAGCTCGACCTATTGACTTTTAAGACGTTTCTCGAAGGTTCTAGAATGATGACATCTAGGGATGTCCAAGTGACAAAAAAAAGTGACAAGAGACAATACAAGTGGTTTTGTCACCATTGTCACCTCAAAGTGAGACAACGGTTGTCACTTTGTCACCTTGTCACTTTTTAGAGAGACAAGGTGACAACGTTGTCACCGTTGTCACTTTTTTACTGAACACTAGAAATTTGTTTTTCACTCAATTATAAGTAATTTTTGATCATTTATAGCACGTATTTTTTCGGTGACAATATTGTCAACCTTGGCACCATGGTGACGAGTTGTCACCAGTGGTGATAAGTAGTCACTAGTTGTGACAACGTTGTCACCAGTGGTGACAACGTTGTCACCACCGGTGCCATGATTCGTATTCTGAATCCAGGTTCACGGTTCAAAAAATGCAATTTTCTCGGGTTTCCTGAACTTTTTAGCGCCCCGAATAAACTTCACTAAACCCCTAGGCGTAATTTTTCACGAGGAATCGAATGAACACTATATCGTTTCATGAAAAGCGCAGGAAACTCGAGAAAATGGGATTTTTTCAAAACATTCTCAAAAAATCCCATTTTCTCGGGTTTCCTGCACTTTTCATGAAACGATATAGTGTTCATTCGATTCCTCGTGAAAAATTACGCCTAGGGGTTTAGTGAAGTTTATTCGGGGCGCTAAAAAGTTCAGGAAACCCGAGAAAATTGCATTTTTTGAACCGACCCGGATTCAGAATACGAATCCTGGCATCGGTGGTGACAACGTTGTCACCATAGTGACAAGTTGTCACCATAGGGACAACTTGTCACCACTAGTGACAACTTGTCACCATAGTGACAACTTGTCACCACTAGTGACAACTTGTCACCATAGTGACAATGTTGTCACAACCGGTGCCAGGATTCGTATTCTGAATCCGGGTCACGTTTCAAAAAATGCAATTTTCTCGGGTTTCCTGAGCTTTTTAGCGCCCCGAATAAACTTCACTAAACCCCTAGGCGTAATTTTTCACGAGGAATCGAATGAGCCTACTATCGTTTCATGAAAAGCGCAGGAAACTCGAGAAAATGGGATTTTTTCAAAACATTTTCAAAAAATCCCATTTTCTCGGGTTTCCTGCGCTTTTCATGAAACGATAGTAGGCTCATTCGATTCCTCGTGAAAAATTACGCCTAGGGGTTTAGTGAAGTTTATTCGGGGCGCTAAAAAGTTCAGGAAACCCGAGAAAATTGCATTTTTTGAACCGTGACCCGGATTCAGAATACGAATCCTGGCACCGGTTGTGACAACATTGTCACTATGGTGACAAGGTTGACAACATTGTCACCGAAAAAATACGTGCTATAAATGATCAAAAATTACTTATAATTGAGCGAAAAACAAATTTCTAGTGTTCAGTAAAAAAGTGACAACGGTGATAACGTTGTCACATTGTCTTTATCAACGTTGTCACATTGTCTCTATTGTCTCTCTAAAAAGTGACAAAGTGACAACTGTTGTCACTTCATTGAATTTTCATTATTCGAGTGTTAAATAACCATTATCATGCTCGAAAAATATTAATTTCGACGTTTTTCTTAAGGTGACAAGGATTGTATTTGTCTTGTCACTTGGACATCCCTACTGTATGTAAAACAACTAGATAAGCCGTCATCCTCACTTATCCGTCATTCTGAGTCCTGTCCCCAGAGTGGCGGCTTCGCGAGAGTCGACTATATTTATTTTTAAGGTGTTTTAAAAAATGTTTCCTATTTTGCGTGCTCTTAATGCTGATCTCGTATCGAGATTGTTTATCATCAGTCGTGCTTTAACAACGGAAGCAGCAGTCTCAAATCATACTCCGGACGAATTGCTCTTAACTTTAGCCACACCGGATGAGGTATAGTTGATTATGAGAGAAATTTAATTCACATGGAACACACTCCCAACTTTTATCCTCCGATTTCGCCAAAACTGGGCACATAATATTCGTCATACACAATTTGATTATTAAATTTTTGGCTCATATGATCCCCTGACCGAGATGTTCAAGCTGAAAATGCCACGAAAATGAAAATTTTTTGGATGATTTGATGAAAAAATAGCAGATTTAGAACACTTTTGTTGAAAAAATGGGAAATTTTGATCAATTTTTGTGAAAAATTGTAATGGGAGGACGTTAAGATTTTTGAAAAAATTTTACGAAAAACATAAGGGGGGACTATTAAGAAAAATTTTCATTTTTCCACTAAGGGGAGGGCACCTGCCTCTCTTCTTGGTTAATTCACTGCCTATAGAGTTATTTCCATAGAAATTGAGCCCGGTCTGAGGATAACAAGTTGGAAGTGTTCAGCGTCGTAGTTATGGGGGAACCTCCCTCCCTAAAACCTGGAAAAATAAAAAAAATTTTCCCTTGGTCCCCCTTATTAAAAATTTTTCGATCAAAAACTGACCAAAAATGGCCATTTTTTCAACAAAATTGCAATTTTCAGTTTAAAAACAAGCATTTTTCAATCAAATTTTTCGCCTGCTGACCTGTTTTTTTGTTAAAAAAAGGCGAAAAAAATTTTCCCAAAAAACTTCCCCTTCCCAAATCTGGACCAAAATTACGACGCGGGGAGTGTTCCTCATCAGAATTTGACAAATCAATTTATTTTTCATTACAGGATGAGCCAAAAAAACCGTACTTTTGCGTTTTTTAGCAAAGAATTTTCAAATTTTTTTTCAAAAATCTTTCCCCTTATAGGTGATTTTTGAAAAAAAATTTTCAAAATTTTTCACCAAAAAACGCAAAAGTATGATTTTTTTGGCTTACCCTGTATAAACTCTTCTTAAGATCATCTACAATAAACATGTTGTGAAACAAGTGGACGTCCCAATGAAGTCCTCTCATGTTGGTATCTGTGCAAAACATGTGCCAATAATTGGACGTTTGATACCCGGAAAGCTAAGGGTAGTCCATCAGCAAGGAAAGGTCGAAGAATTCGAGGTGTCCGAAGGCACAATGTCTATGAATCCCGATGGCACTCTTCAAGTTTTGCCGGCTAGTGTTATTCGAGATGGAGAAGAAGGAGATCGTCGTACGGGCACGATCCAACTTCAGAAATGGGAAGGCGGAAAGCCAACGAAGAAAAAAATTGGACAGTAGTAGCAGCATATAAACTATAGAGTTCTTCTTAACTGTTATTGTAATAGCTATATTAGTTTTATGTTCATACATAATTGAAAAGATTATTTTTTATTCCATATTTTGCAGTTTTAGTTGTTTTACTCTGTAATCGACGACCATGTTTATGTTAGTTATTGCCAATTATAGGCGTAAAACCGGGAGAAAAAATCGTTATGGGGGGGGGGACCTTTAGAAAAAAATTTCGGGCAAAAACATAAAAGGGGAGCCTTATGATTTTTTCGGCCTTTGGCAGGAATGGGGGAGGACACCCCGAGTTTCCCCCTAGCTACATCGCTGCTGACTTCCATAAAAGATTGAAATTTGTTTGACCGGTTAATATTTTTGAAAATAATATTGAAAATGGAGCGAAGAAATATAATTGTTGAAAGTGCCAAAAACTCATAATAATGTTATAATTTGTTATGGGAATCTGTTCGCTTTCTTGAGTGAAAGCGCTTATTTCGTATTGCCACTTCTAGGAGTTTTGACACTTTTTTTCTTGACGAACGAGTAGCGTCGGGTCTTCCTTTTGTTTTGGGTTGGCCGATTTCATTGCTAACATGTTCGCTAATCGTCCACTAGAGACTGGATTGGTTCATTGTCCTGTGGGGATTGCCGGTGGATGAATGATCCATGCTTTCGGAAACTGCTATTTTTACCAAGAACGGAGAGGGAGGATATTTGAGTGTAAAAAATATTCATCATTATTGAGGATGATAGAAAAAATTTTCGGGTTTTTTTTTCACAGTGTGGATCCTTAATTTTGACGTATTTGAATTAAATCAGATTTTATACAAGGGGGGGGGGCAAAAGTCTTGACATTTCAAAAACGTGTTTTCTCAACAATTCTGGACCAGACTTTTGCCCCCCCCCTTGTATCTTTTTTCACCCTATTTTTACCCATAGAAGGTCATCTTTCATAAAAAAATTTTGGAGAAAGGGCCCTAATTTGTACCCCCTTTTAATAAATTTTATTCGAAAATCTTATTTGTTACCTATTTTTGTAAAAAATGTCCTTATTTTCATTCTTCCTGACTCGGCATTCCTGGTTTACGTTTTTATATAGTCTGTTTCATCGGACCTTTTAATAGAAATTTCTCGACCCCGTTCCGTCCGATCTGTCAAGTTAAGTAACGTTGGGGCCCGCAGGTTCGATCTCTGGAGAAAATGCAAAATTTCTATTGTTTCTAACTCAACACGAATGCGAAATTCATGATTTTTAAGATCGAAAAAATAGGCAATAAAAGAAATTTTGCATTTTGAACTGCGCGCAATCGATTCCTCGCATAGAAAAACCCATAGAAAGCCGGTTTTCCGAAACAAATCCAAATTTTAGTTAATTTTCGCTTCAATACACACTCCTTTCCTTATTTATTGAACAACCCAATATTAGAAATGACTTAAGGATAAAAGGAAAAATAAGTAAATAGCCGTGCTCATAAGAGGCGCTTTCATTGTATCAAATTTCTTTCTAGTATGTATTGCTGCAATGAAAAATTTTATATCCTCGTAAGGTCAATTGGAATGTTGGTTTTATATATTTTTATACGATCATATTATTTTTGGTTGAAAAAAAGGGGATAAACTTCAAACAAATTTCACTGGACCATAACGACTTTAGGAGCTACTACACAAGTGGGGCACCCACGTGAAAATTTTTTCTGGAAATGACCCCTCTAGGGGTAAAAACATGCGGGGAATCCGAATTTGACATTGATAAACTTCCTCGGATTCAAGAACAGCTGTATATCGACGCGAAAATAACATATTTTTGTCTAAAAACAACGCTTTTTCTGTCCTCGCACATTTTTACTCCGGGGTCGTTTTTAGGCAAAAATCGCATTTTTTCGACTTTTCACTTCAGTACACAATACGCCTTCCCTGAATCAGGAAAGCGTTTTTTTCGCTTCGAAAGTGTCAAATTCACAGGGGTCGGGGAATTATTTTGCAATTGTGAGTTGAAATCGACTATATATATTCGTTGTATGTTCGAAAATTCGATTTTCAAAAAAATGGAGCACATTTTTACGCAAAAATAACATCGCCATCGTATTTCCCGCGTAAAATTACCCCAAATAGGGTCATTTTTTAGAAGAAAATTTCGAAAAGTAATAAAATTTTTCGATTTTAGACACCACGTTTAATGGGGGGAGTATAAGAGCCGAAGTAGCTCCGAAACTGGCTGATGAAATTGTGGTGTTTGCTATTTGAATAATTTAGTTCTTTTCTGCAACTCATTTTCAACTTGCAAAACAAGTGGACATAAGAAGTACGAAAATTTTATTCATAAATCTTCGTTGAAGTGGTTATTTGTTTCATGCATTCACTGGCTTAGCTAACAATTTTACGGAGAGGCATAGATGGGTAGAGAGGGTTCACTTTTCCGAAAATTTGCGGGGAGGGGGGGGATCATTTTTTCAAAATTTTCACTAAAAAATGCTATTTTTTCACCACAAAAAATGCTCACATATTGCTATTTTTGCTCAAAAATGCGGCCCCGTAAATTTCCGCCCAGAGGGCCAGTCCTTCTTTCCTCCTCCGTTGGGGGGGGGGGGGGGAAGTTCAGATCATAGAAGTCAAAGTCTCGATCAGACTAAGCATTTTTTATATTGAAACAAATTGCAAATCGTTTATCTCTTTTCTTTGATATCACTTTTAATTACGTTTTTTCTTGCCCTGCTGATATGCCATTCGAATTTTTATTATAAGATGAATTTCCCGCAGACTTCCGCTTTATAGGCTATTAAACAAAATCCCATGAATCTTTTTTGTTTCAGGAGATTCGTCTATCTATCAAGAATGCTTTATTATGTGGACATCTTGATTCTCTTTTTTTAAATGATGTTGAAGCATGTTCTATTAGCATTTTTTACGTTATTTTGCTCAAGTTTGGAGATGGTCTCGAAACAGGGTAGGTCACCAAATTTGGGAGCTACTACACAATAGGAGAGGGGTCTACCTACATGAAAATTTTTTCTGAAAATGACCTCTATAGCGGGTAAAAACATGCGGGGAATCCGCATTTGACATTTTCGAAGCGTAAAAACGCTTCCCTGATTCAGGGTAGGCGTATTGTGTATTGAAGCGAAAAGTCGCAAAAAATTTTTTAGAAAATAAAAATTAACAAAGTCAATCCACAGCGTTGTAAAATAGGCTTTCAGGATTTTTTTAAGCTCAAGATCATCAAAAACAGATGAAATTTGAAACTTTTCTTCTCCCTAGAGAAACTTTTTTTTCTCTCTAGAGAAGAAAAGTTTCAAAACGCATCTCCTACGTCAGTTTTTGATGATTTTGAGCTTAAAAAAATTCGGAAAGCCTATTTTACAACGCTCCACATGTTTTTACTCCTGGAGAGGTCATTTCCAGAAAAAAATTTTGGAGTGGCACCCCTATTGTGTATTAGCTCCAAAATTTGCATAAGCAGCGATTTTGTTAAACTAAATAATCTTATATTCGTACGATTGGGCTATTAGAAGTCACTTTTATTTTTGTAATAAGTCTCAAAAAGTGGCAAAACCCTTGTCACCGGCCAGAAATATGCGAATTTTGAGAAGAAACATACAATTGTTCATAGTGACAATGGTGACGAAGTGTCTCTCGGTGTGACGAATTTGTCTCCACACTAAACAAAATATCCTGCTCAAAATTCGCATATCTCTGGCCGGTGACAAGGGTTGTCACTAGTGGTAAGTTTTGTGTCCCCCTACCTTTGGCATACATAAGAGTAAAACTGGTTAGGATTAACCTGACCTCCCAAATTGAGTAAAAAAACCGTACTTTTGCGTTTTTTTGGCGAAAATTTTTCAAAATTTTTTTCAAAAATCGCATGAAAATACCCCTTATAGGTGATTTTTGAAAAAAAATTCAAAATTTTTCACCAAAAAACGCAAAAGTACGGCTTGTTTGACTCACCTTGTAACATGAGTACGCTATTGATTGTACCAGGAAGAAAAAAATTGGAGGGGGTTAAAAAAAATCGTCAGATGAAAAAAATTTAAAGGGGACTAAGGAAATATTTTTTATTTTTTCATGTTTGTGGGAGGGGAGGGGCCACCAGATACACCGTAGCGCCCTACGGAGCTACGGCCCTGGATTATACTCTTGAAAAAATAAACTTAAATGTTTTTCAACTTTTCCTAAAACAATTTTTTGAGCCGGACTTTCATGGTACCCAGCGAAGAAACCAACTTCGCAGGGCTTTGGAAAATATGAGTATAGTTCCGAGTGGACCTATGATAAGCTTGTTCTTCCTTATTCGCGGAGACCAGGTCAGATATATAAAAAAATGCACTCCGCTTTGGTAAAGGACCAGTCCACTCGGAAAAAACGGTATGAAAAAGTTATATATTCGACAAGTTCATGAAAAATGGTGCATTTTTTGTTTTTACGGCATGTTCTGAATCGTTGTAGTTTTCGAGAAAATTGCGCTTGAAATTTTGAATTTGTGTACATGTTTTCGTTGTAATACACAAACTTTTTGGAACTTATGCACTTCGGCTCCCCCTCCCCAAATTTGGGGAGGGGGGCGAACTGCACTGATCAGTGCACTTCGGACCCCCCAAATTTTTGGGGGGTCCGAAGTGCATAAATTTCCAAAGGAACTTATGCACTTCGGACCCACCAAAATTTGGGGGGGGGTGCCGAAGTGCATAAGTTCCAACTTTTTGCGGAAAAATCAATTTTTTTGGAAAAAATTGAATTTTTTTAAATTCGAATTTTTTGGTAAAAATTGAATTTTGGCAACTTTTTTCCCACCGAACTGGTCCTTTAATGACTAAATACCCACACACACACGACTTCTTTGACTATCGCCCTAGAGATTTGTTCCTACTTTCCTCGTAATCAACAGCATGAATGTTGAAATTTTTACAAAATTTAGTTGTCTGGGCTGGTGATCACGAGAGATTGTTGTATGATCAGCTTAAACACGGGTATAATATATTGGCAAGACCGGTGAAGAATGAGACGGAAGCGGTTGTGGTCACGTTGGGCATGGATCTGCAACAAATTATCGATATCGTAATTTTGAATTTTTATTCAAATGGAGTCAAAAAATTGTTGCTTTTAGGATGAAAAAAGTCAAACGATTACAACCAATTTATGGCTAAGAATGGTAAACAATTAGTAGTTCAAGAAAATACAGTATCGACATTTTTTATAGCTCGACGAGACGAAAAAAATGACACAAAAATTATCCAATTTGAAATTGTTTTGAGTTATTGAAACGAAAATTCTGATTCATGTTTTCGTTTCAATAACCCAAAACAATTTTCAAATTAGATAATTTTGGAATCATTTTGTTCGTCTCGTTGAATATTATTTTAGAGTTGGAACGATATCTATTTGACATGGGACCCATCCGAATACGGAAACATCCGTGAAGTTAGATTGCCTATATCAACCATCTGGAAGCCAGATGTCCTTTTATACAATAGTGTGGATCAGCGTTTCGACACGATGTGGCCAGTCAATGCTATTGTTACATTGTAAGCCTGAATATTGAAACGAAAAAATTTGCTTTATTCTAGCAAGGGAAATGTGACGTGGATCCCTCCGGCTATTATACGTTCAAGTTGTCGAATCCTAGTCACTTGGTTTCCATTTGATGATCAAGTAAACAAGTCATATTCTAACAAAATTTCCATAAAAAAAGAACAAAGACGGCATTCGTTTATAGCTCGACGAGACGAACAAAACGACACCAAATTGATAATTGTTTTGGGTTATTGAAACGAAAACCCTGAATCAGAGTTTTTTTCGTTTCAATAACTCAAAACAACTCTCAAATTGGATCAATTTTGTGTTGTGATTAGTGACAAGTTCACTAAAAAACTGACAAGTTTGAGCTCTTTAGCTTAATCACTTTTTTTTTTGACAAGTGATAAGTGACAAGTGACAAACTTGTCAGTTTTTTAGCGACCTTGCCACTTATCAAGTGCCCACTTCCCAACTTTTTCATTCATTTTTGCTCACTTTTCACTAATCAAGTACAACAATCGACCCCTGGCCGGTGACCAGGATTGTGTCACTTGTTGTCACTAGTGCATCCCAAATTCAGGAGTGCCTAATGAAATTCGGCTCTTGGACTTATTCTGGATTTTTCACTGATTTATATAACGGCTCGGTTTCGCTAGACCCATACACTCCGAATGGAGAATGGGACTTGTTAGGTACGTGCTCTATTTGGCTCTCCTATAGCCCCAAATTTTTTTCAGATGTTGTTACAAATCGGAATGTTCGTATCTATGATTGCTGCCCGAATGAACCTTATCATGATGTAAATGGTTGTCTTGAAAAATAACACATAGATTCGAAAATTTTAGGTAACTCTCACAATTTCGGTTCGACGGCGAACGTTGTATTACGGATTTAATTTGGTCATTCCCAGTATTCTCATATCATCATTGGCATTACTCGGGTTTACTCTTCCACCAGATTCTGGTGAAAAGCTCAATTTGTGTAAGAGTTCAAACAAAAGCACATGTGGTGCATCTACAGGGTGTCCCAACAAATGGCACTTTTTGCGATTTTTCAAAAATTTTCAAGTTTTTTCAAGGGCTTAATTCTTGTGCCGGCTTGGGAGTGGGGGGGGGGGACCCCTTTGGCCTTTTTTTGGATTTTTTTATCATTGGATTATTGCTTCCTAAGCAAAAAGAGGCAAAAAATTTTTTGAAAATGCTCGTTTTAAGCTGAAAATACTCAGAAAATTTCGATTTTTGATGATGAAAATTTGGCAAATTTGTTGAAAAAATAGTGGTGAATTTTGATGAAAAAGTGGGAAATTTGGAACTTATGCACTTCGCCCCCCCCCCAAATTTGGGGAGGGGGGCGAAATGCGCTAATCGGTGCACTTCAGCCTCCCAAATTTTTGGGGGGCCGAATTGTATAAATTTCCAAATGAACTTATGCACTTCGGCCCCCCCCCCCAAATTTCGGGGGGGGGGGGAGGGCTGAAGTGCACCGATCAGTGCACTTCGCCCCCCCCCCAAATTTGGGGGGGGGGCCGAAGTGCATAAGTTTCAAAATTTTTGTCAATTATTGATTTAAAAAATCATAATGGAGGACCATTAGGATTTTAAATTTATCATAAATTTGGGCAGAAACAATCTTCACGTTCGGTACGCCACTGGAATATCCTATCAACTTTTCCCAAAATTCCCGGGAATTTGTGCCGAAAACTTTTTCACCATAAATTGTTTAGGTGTAACAATTTTCATGTCGCTGTGTGTTTTCATGCTGATGGTGGCCGAAACAATGCCTCAAACCTCGGATACACTCCCCTTAATTGGTAGTTGTGTCATTCTTGACTTATAGTAGACTTCTTTTTAGCCGTTTATTTTACTTGTGTAATGTTCGAAGTCGGGGCTAGTGTCATTTGCACGGTTATAGTTTTAAATTTCCATCATAGAAATGCTGAATCATATTATCCTATGTCCAAGTTTGTAAGCTTTTCAAAAGATCAATCACAGCCTGTTGTTTTTAACTTGAATAATTTCTTTTATAGCTACGAAGTGTGTTATTGAATTGGCTACCATGGATTCTTTGTATGAGACGGCCGCCGCGAATTAAAATCCCAAATTCATACGACCCGATCACTTCTTTCAAAAAAGTGAAAACTAGAAAGTATATTTTTCACTCCTGTGTTTAAAAAATCCTTCAAGTCCAGTAGGAACAAAGTTGCTATTTTGTTGATATTCGGAAAGTTCATGAAAAATGGAGTATTTTTTGTTTTTACGGTATCTTCTGTATCGTTGTAGTTTTCGAGATAATTGTGTGTGAAATTGTTTACATGTTTTCGTTGTAATACACAAACTTTTTGAATTTTGCATCGATTTTTTAAATTTTCATCAAATGAACATTGTAGCAGTTTTTATAGCTAAATGAGACGAACAAAATAACACAAAAATTATCCAATTTGAAAATTGTTTTGGGTTATTGAAACGAAAATTCTGATTCACGTTTTCGTTTCAATAACCCAAAACAATTTTCAAATTGGATCATTTTCGTGTCATTTGTGTTCGCCTTGGAGGGTTATAAAAAATTGCTACAATGTTCATTTGGGCCGGTAGTAATAAAGATAAAATTTTATCCGGATAAATATCCGGATTAAAAAATCCGCGGATAAAAATCCGTAGTAATAAAGATAAAAAATATCCGGATAAATTTATCCGGATAAATATCCGGATATTTATCCGGATATTTTGATCGTACTTTATTATCGTTGATTTTTAAAAGAACGCGATTAATTTTCTCAAATTTAATGAAAAATTTGCAAAATAGTAAAAAAATTGCATTAGGAATGAAAAGAAGCCAAATATTTTCTCATAAAAACCTGAAATTTTAATTTTCAAGTTCTTTTGTGTAAAAACTGAAAAATTTGGAATATTGGAGGTTTTTACAGAATTGGTTTAGTGTTTTATGAAGTTAGAAAACGCGATTTTGTTCTTTAAAATAAATACTTTTATATAGTTTAGAACTCAAAAAATTTAATAAGTTTAAAACTCCAAATAAAATGCGTTTCACCGAGGAAATGAGCAAATTCTTGGTTGAAATTGTTAAGGAAAATGAAGAGGATTTGTTTCCAAGCTCGCAGAAAAAAGATTCTAGAAAGACGCAAGAAGACGCATGGAAATTTGTGCATTCAGAAATCACCAACCAATTTCCGACCTCCGGAATCACATTGCAACATTGTAAA
>OZJO01028866.1:0-10925 GCA_900406225.1 Acrobeloides nanus | reverse complement strand
TTCATGCTCCGAAAATGCGCGCAATCGATTTTTCGCCTAGAAATTACCCTAAAAAGTCGATTTTTAGAAGAAAATCGGAAAAATTGTTTTTGAACGTCACTTGGTCCCCCCCAGCCGGACTAGCTCCGAAAGTTGAATAAAGTCTGTTTTTTCGCAAATACCGAGTTGCGGATTTTTTAGGCTCCATTCCGAAGGCGCAGGTTCAAATCCGGGTGGCGAACATTTCTTTTTGCCTCATTTTGTGTTTGCAAAGATGTCAAGAAAACTATTTTTTAGAAAATAACAATCGACAAAGTCAATCCATGAATACCAAAACCGAGGCAAATGCACAATATTTCAATATGGGTGGAGACAAAAAAACTGATACGAATTCTAGTACTGTTTTGTATAAAAGATGTTGATGTATATAAAGTCTGTTTTTTTTATATAAAGTCTGTCTGTTATTTATTCGAAATAAAATTTTTTTAAAATCTTTTAATATTAAACGAGAAATGTCTGTCTGTTTGTTTGTTTGTCTGTGTCACCGAATTTTGTAACCTTAAGTCCAATATCGTTACAACTTAGGTTTTTGGAAAGAGCTCGGTGAGAGAAGAAAAACGACACCAAAATCATGGAGGTACCTTCTCTGGAAAAATTAAAAATTCAATTTTTTATTTTTGCCTTTTCAACTTAGGTATTTAGTCAGAATTGAAAAAATTTGCCTTCATGGCGCAGTTGGTAAAGATTTAGTTTTGCAGACGGAAAGGTTCCTTGACCCTGGTTCAGGGCAAAATTGGATTTTTTGAGCGAAAAATGACAATTTTCGATTCAAAAACCCAATTTTTCCCTGAATCATGGTCAAGGAAGCATTTTCAAGCTTCGAGGACGCGCGCAATCGATTTTTCGCATAAAATTACCCCTAGAAAAGTCATTTTTGCAAAAATTCAAAAAAACTTTGTTTTCAGAAGTGCTGCTGAAAGTGCTTTAAAGGGTGGCCCGATTATCGAGCGTTCATTGTACATTACATTTCGAAACAACCAATTATGTCCATTTTGTCCCAATTAATTCGATACTTGCTCTTTTCGACTATTAATAAATAAATCCAAATTATGAAAACAGAAACATCAACATTGGAAAGAATCGATTAAAGTATATTCGAAAAATGTAACAGAAATCGCTGATGCGAAATTAATTGGACATACGATTACCTAAACTGTAGGTAAAACATTAATTTGACGAACATTTGCTAAATTTTGAATTTAAAACATGCTAATATTATGGCTGATTTGCATAAAATTAGCTTATGGTAAAATTTTCTACTTGATTAATTAATTAATTTTTTTAAATTTAGTAGCTTCTTTAACTTGTTCTAGTCCTTACGGTCCTGTATATGCTACTGGAAATTGGACTCTAAATGGTGCTGCTATTAGTTCCACAACCGTTACAGACGTATTTGCCTGCGAAAATTTATGTTCAGCGAATTCTGTAATTTATAAGTTTTTTATATGAAAGTCTTTTTTAAATGACGATTTTAGCGATGTATAGCCATCGATTACAATAGTGGTACGTGTATTCTAATAGGTTCTTCATCTAGAAAGTATTCTCCTAGTGGAACATTATCGAGGCCACGTTGTGTTAATGTAAGAATACGTATGATTAAGTCTATAGACTTATGTATTTTTATTGATTAAGTCTATAGACTTAGATTTCGATCTGAACCTATACCTACAGAGTGTCCAATTGAAATAGACAGATTTAAAAAATTTATATTCCCACGAACTTGATGATTTTTCTAAACGGTCTTTTGTAAGTTTCTAGAAATGTTTGAGAGTTTTTGAAATAATATTTTCATGAGTTTTGAATAAGTTTGTGTATTGAAGCGAAAACTTGATTTTTCCCTTAAGAAATGTTTGAAAATTAAGTACATCATTTTGTAGAACGTATCGAAAAACGGTCGATTCCCAAAAATCTCGTAAAACGGCTTCATAATTTTTGAGATAATGAATTTCAAAATTCTTAAGGAATAGCGGAAAAACCGAATGTTTGCAAAGTCTTTCCGCTATTTCTAAGAACTTTGAAATTCATAATCTCAAAAACTATGAATCCGTTTTATAAGATTTTTGAGAGACTACCGTTTTTTTTCGATACGCTCTACAAAATGGCGTTGTTATTTTTCTAAAATTCCATAAGAAAAAAATTCACATTTTCGCTTCAATACACAAACTTATTCACAAAACATGGAAATATTATTTAAATAAACTTCCAAACGTCTAGAAACTTACAAAAGATCGTTTAGAAAAATCATTTAAGTTTGTGGAGATATAAATTTTTTAAGTCGGTCTATTTCAATTGAACACACTGTATACCTATTCCTATACTTATACCTATGCCTATACCTATATCCGAGGGCTGTCTAAGGAACGAGAAGAGGATAACATACAATTTTTCGAAATTTGTTAAGAAGATGGTGCTTTTTTCCAAAAATTACTCAAATTTTGATTCTTCTTAAGAGCTTCCTTTCATTTGAACGCCCTTGAACTTCCACTGCCTATACCTAATTTTCAGCCTACTAATAAATGCAATAATGCCTATCAATTCGACGAATTTTATCAAATGGGTTTTCTAGGTAATTCTGAAAGATCCCAAAAGGCTATAATAACTTCCACGATGGATGTAAGTGAAATTAATTTAAAAAATTGAATAGCCACAATTTTTTAGCAATGTGAATCAGCATGCTTAGATTGTAATAGTACGTATGGTTTTTATTGCATGTCGGGAATGTATTGGATATCGGGTTCTTCAGCAGGAAATTGTATTTTGAATAGTAACTCTAGGCATGACCGACCAGATCTCTATATTTCAAATCCTCCAGATAATATGTATTATTTCGATAATATTTGTACTAATATTGAATATTGTAAGTTCCTTTAATAAATTTTTGGAAGATTCCGCAATTATTTTGAAGAACTCAAAAAACCCCAGCGAACCTAAGCACTTTTTTGGCATATAAAGTTTATTATTTAGATGAATCCACGACAACATCAACAACCAGCACCACGACAACTCCCACTACGACAACAACCAGTACAACATCAACAAGTACAACAACGACACCTACTACGACAACTAGTACTACAACAAGCTCAACAACTTCAACAAGTACCACGACAACGCCAACAACTACGACAAGCACTACTACAACAACACCTACAACAACTAGCTCTACCACAACAACAACTCCAACGACTACTAGCCCCACTACCACAACAACGCCAACTACTACTACAACTCCGACGACAACTAGCTCTACCACAACAACAACTCCAACGACTACTAGCTCAACTACTACCACAACGCCAACTACTACAACAACCACAACTCCAACAACAACTAGCTCTACTACTACAACAACTCCAACGACAACTAGCTCCACTACCACCACAACGCCAACTACTACAACAACCACGACTCCAACTACTACTACTAATTCTACTACCACAACAACTCCAACGACAACTAGCTCTACAACAACCACAACACCAACTACTACAACAACCACGACTCCAATCACTACTAGTAGCTCCACTACCACAACAACTCCAACGACAACTAGCTCTACCACAACACCAACTACTACAACAACCACAACTCCGACCACTACTACTAGCTTCACTACCACAACATTTCCAACGACAACTAGCTCTACCACAACTCCAACTACTACTACAACCACAACTCCAACAACAACTAGCTCTACTACTACAACCACACCAACAACAACTAGCTCTACCACAACATCAACTCCAACGACAACTAGCTCCACTACCACAATAACGCCAATTACTACAACAACCACGACTCCAACTACTACTAGCTCCACTACTACAACAACTCCAACGACAACTAGCTCTACTACAATCACAATGCCAACCACTACAACAACTTCAATTTCAACAACTACATCTTCTACTACTACAACCACAACTACTACTACTCAAGGGCAATGTTGTGCAGGAGTATGGAGTAACTGGAGTGCATTTTCGGCCTGTAATGATACTTGTGGAGGTTGTGGAGTTATGGTTAGGACAAGGACATGTACCACTTCTTCTTGTGCTTGCACGTAAGAAATAAATTTAATTAATTAATTTTTTTATAAAAAATTATTTCGCATGAAAATTCAAAAAATTCGATCAGGATGAGATTCGAACTCACGCGGGAAAATCCCAATGGATATCGACCAGACTCGTTACTGAGACTTTTAGTATAGCAGTCCATCGCCTTAACCACTCGGCCACCTGATCATCTCAACAATTTACATTTGTTTCACATATGTCCTTGAAAGAAAATACTCATAAACGAATGAAATTTAAGTCAATTTTGTTAGAGGGCCAACAGAACAATCTGAACTCTGTAACTTGGATCCTTGTGCGTATCCAAGAAATTCTTGCTGCTCACCGCTTACAGTTGGTGTTTATAATGGGTCAATTTTATGTGGCCCTGTGGTAGGAGATTTATCACTAAAATCAAGAGAAATATAATTTTTAGCCCACCCCAGCACCTACAACAGCTCCATCACCTTGTAACTGTTGCCTAAGTGGTGGAACTTGGAGCGAATGGAGTAACACAGGGACTTGTTCAGAAACATGTGGATCTTGTGGCCAACTTACTCAGACTAGAACTTGTCTATCGTCGGCTAATGGATGCCCATGCACGTAAGAAAGTTTTACAAATGAGTTTACGAGTTTTTAGAGGTGCTACGTCAAAAACTACAAATTGTAACCTTCAGCCATGCGCATATCCGAGAAATTCATGTTGTACTGGATATTCGGTAATGAGTGTTAATGAAGCAATCATCTGTGGACCTCAAGTATGAATGAAGGCTCAGATCTCAGACTCGGCTGGATCCATTAAAACTATACCAGATTCAGGGATTTTGTCCTTTAGGCATGAAAAAATGGCATGAACAATCCAGTCTGGATGAAATCTGAGCCACCAAGTTTGGTCACGGACCAGGAATATCGAACTATCAGGGGTAAAGTAAAGCCAACTTCATTGAGTTATCTTTTCAGCCTAACAATACCGACCTTGTCCCAGTCGCCTCTGGATGTATAGTACCATGCTCACCTGGTGGAACTTGGTCTGCATGGTCATCAAGTTCTTGTAGTGCCNCTACAACCGGTTGTAACGACACTTGCGGCTCATGCGGAATCACAACGAAAACTCGAGTTTGTATGACCCAAGCAAATGGTTGTCCATGCACGTAAGACCTTGATATCATTCTTTTTAAACTGTATAAAATATTTAGAGGAAATTCTATTGTCACCGTTCCATGTGCCACAGGGCCTTGTACCTACCCTAGAGCTTCTTGTTGTTCTCCATATACAGCTATGGCTTTAAATGGAAAGATTGTTTGTGGTCCGTTGGTAAGCACAAACTTGTTAGAAAAAGAAATTCTTATTATTTTAGCCAGCTGGTGCGACAGATGTGCCAGTTGGGCCATTAACTTGTTCTGCAACTACAACAACGGTAAGTTGTAAATGAAAATAAAGACATCCAACTTTTAGGCACCAGCACCATGCTCACCTGGTGGAACTTGGTCTGCATGGTCATCAAGTTCCTGTAATGCCACATGTGGTATGTGTGGAACGGGGGTGCAAACTAGGTCTTGTTTATCGGCACCAAGTTGTCCGTGCAGGTAATTAAAAACTTTGAAATATTTTTTGATGCCTCAACCCTGTAGTCATAGGTCCGGATCCGGCATTTTGTAGCATTCATGAATGCCTAGGTCTGGTATTCTGNGCACCAAGTTGTCCGTGCAGGTAATTAAAAACTTTGAAATATTTTTTGATGCCTCAACCCTGTAGTCATAGGTCCGGATCCGGCATTTTGTAGCATTCATGAATGCCTAGGTCTGGTATTCTGTCATCGCAGTACCAAGGGGGAGAGATACAGGGATACATGTACCCACCTATTGGCCAAAAAACTTTTGTTAAAATTTAGTGGATCAACGACACAGACCTCAAATTGTCCTCCGCCAGTTTGCGCATTTCCAAAAGCCACTTGTTGTCCAGGCTTTACTCGTATGGCTGTAAATGGCACTTTTGTTTGTGGGACTCTAGCAACTACCACTACACCAACTCCTTGTCCCGCAGGTGGAACATGGGGAGCATGGGGAACGGCTGTATGCAATGATACCTGTGGTATGTGCGGTCAAAATTTGATGTCAAGAACTTGTATTTCGGCACCTGCGTGTCCGTGCAGGTAAAAAATCATAATTTTTAATCACCAACAGAATTAACTGTACCATTAAATTTTTGTTGACTCGAGATCCATTTTTAACATATCCTCTAAATTTTAGCGGCCCGACTTCCTCCTCCGCTGGAGCTTGCGGTAGCGCAGTTTGCAAATTCCCAAGGGCAACTTGTTGTCCTGGATCTACACGCGCGGCTGTAAGCGGCACGTTTGTATGCGTTGCAAATGGAAGAAAGAAGCGGGAAGCCTTAACTTGGGCAGATACATTGAATGATATATATGATAAGCTTTCCCAAGCAATATCTTAATTTTAGAACCTAATTTTTAATATAAATTGTTAAACTTTTATATTTAAAACATGTTTTTCGAGAAAACGGAATTTCGGTGTTAAGACTATGTCACAAAAATTCTTTTAACCACACGAAATTTTAGACCTATATTCTAATAGTACTAACCGAGTTATACAACATTTGTTTTGGGAATCGGTGCGTTGAATTTCCCTTGGAGATACAGGCGCTCGGAGTTGGAAAAATTGGTTATTTTTGGACCAAACTTCAATCGGCTCATTCGATAAGTCTTTAAGAATTTTGGTTAGATCTTTTTGCATTTTGTAGCTGAGGATATGGACTTCATTTTTTACCTAAACATCTGTATATCTAGGTACTTATATAGTCTTATACTTGAGCAAATATGCACTTAACGCCCAAAAATTTACTACCCTAAGTAACTTCAAACTGACCAAAGTAGCCTAAAGAGCGGAAGAGCATTTTGAAAATTTGCATAAATATTACTCTATATAAGAGAAACATTTATGCAAAAATTAAAAAAATGGTTTTCTGCCGTGAGTATGGCAGCGGTTTAAACTGAAGAGGTCAAAAATTGAAAATTCTTTAGATTAGCAAAATTTGCCATAGTTTATATATAGTCGGAAAATTCATGAAAAATGGAGCATTTTTTGTTTTTACAGTAAATTCTGAATCGTTATCGTTGTCGAGATATTGCGTTTGAAGTTGGCGATTTTTTGAAATTTGAATTTGCCGCCAAGACCCTGAATCAGGGTCTTTGCGGGAATTTCAAATTCAAAATCGCAACTCAAAAATCGCCAACTTCAAATGTAATGTTTATTCAAATTTTCAAAATGCTCTTTCGTCCTTTAGGGTACTTTGGTCGGTTTGAAGTTACTTAGGGTCAGTGTTCTATTTATTTCATTTTTTGATTTTGTTTTGTTTCCGTTCCAACAGAACGAAAAATTTCAAATTTGCTCCAATTTGTTCCAACAAAACGGAACAGTTTCAATTTTGTTCCAACGAAACAATTTTGGAACAAATTTGGATCACCCATCAAAATTTTGAAAACTTAAAATTTATTCTGATTCCGGATTCTGGATTCGGATTCTGAATCTGGATTCTGAATTCGGATTTTAGATTTGGATTCTGAATTCGGATTCAGAATCCAAATTCAGAATCCGAATTCAGAAACCGGATTCAGAATCCAGAATACGAATCTAGAATCCGAATTCAGAATCCAAATTCCAAATCCGGATTCAGATTCAGAACCCGAATCAGAAACCAGATTCAGAATCCGGATTCAGAACCAGAATAAATTTTAAGTTTTTGAAATTTTGATAGGTGATCCAAATTTGTTCCAACATTGTTTCGTTGGAACAAATTCGGAACAAATTTAAAATTGATTCAATTTGTTGGAACAAAACAAAAACGGAACAAATAGAACAAAATTTGTTTAAACAAATATATCACTGCTTAGGGTAGTAAATTTTTGGGTATTAAGTAGTGTTCGATCCCGAGTTCAGGATTGACCTCTTGTCCGGGACGGGATTTTTCGGGATGGGCTATGACAGGATTTTCGGGATCCGGGACGGGATCGAGTTTTGCTCAAAAATTTCGGGACGGGATGCCAAAAATTCCGGGATTTTCGAGACGGGATGGGATCGGGACGGGATCGATCACTAGTTTTAAGTGCATATTTGCTCAAGTATAAGACTATATGAGTACCTGAATATACAGGTGTCTAGGTAAAAAATGAAGTCCATATCCTCAGCTACAAAATGCAAAAATACCTAACCAAAATTCTCAAGGACTTACCGAGAATAAGTCGATTGAAGTTTGGTCCAAAAATAGCCAATTTTTCCAACTTCGAGCGCCTGTATCTCCAAGGGAAAGAGTCAGCGCACCGATATCCCAAAACAAAAGTTGTATAACTCGGTTAGTACTATCAGAATATGGGTCTAAAATTTTGTGTGAGGATAAAAGAATTTTTGTGACATTCAAAGCTCCGTTTTCTCGAAAAACGTGTTTTAATTAATCAAGAACTCTATGCAATAAATATTCAGAAATGTATACGGATGCTTATTTTTGTAAGTGTTTTTGAATAAAATTTGGAATTTTATAAATACAATATAGGCCTAAGTTAGTGGCGTAGCCAGGGGTACCGGTACCCCCTCCCCTTACGGGCCGAAAAACATTTAAAAAAGCATAAGGGTCCCCTCTTATGATTTTTTAGAAAAAAAGTTTGGTACCCCCCCCCCCTTAAGGGCTTGGTACCCTCCTCCTTAAAAAATTTCTGGCTACGCCACTGGCCTAAGTACAAGTGAACAAAATATAAAACATACGCTCGCCTAAAACAAAAATCTTGTTTTCCTTTAAAAAGTGCATCTTATGACTTTATAGACTAGTTTAGATGACTTTTGTTTTCTCATTGACAAAAATTCCGAATTAGATACTGATCTTTAATAAATTATTCCAAAAAAATTTTTTACAAAATAAAGTCATATAACATGGCTGATGAAAATGGGAAAAAGATTTAGCAGATGCGATTTATAACTACTTGTTCGGAAACGACCTTAAAACTGAAAGACAAGTTTTGAACATTTTTTATTTCTGTTGCAGTTTGCACTACTTCAATATCGAAATTAGCGATAGCCACTTATTGATCGCATAGTGTAGTGTTCCGATGCGCTGCCAAAGAGTTGGGCATCACTGACACTAGCAAGGGTTCGGTTCTCCTTGCATCAAAAAGATTTGCTTTTCAATATTTAGCGGACAAAACTAAAGAGGAACCTGTGATCGATCTGGATCACAACAATTTCAGGAGATAGTTCCCTTTAACCGCACATTTATCGTAAAAAAAACCAGGTCAGTGCTCTAACAATGAACTAGAGGACTGTTTCCAAATCCATTTATGACAAAATCGCGTGAATAACTTATTTTCCTATTTTTCTCCCATGAAAACTTGATGTATGATTATCAAAAAGATCAGGTTCTTGACAAAATAACTTGATCTTCTTATCAAGAAGATCAAGTTCTTAAAACAAAAATTTCTAAGATCAGGTATCAAATAAATCCAGTATAAAAGCTGCAAGCAATTTAAATTTGTATCAATTTGAGAAAGATTTAAAATTAAATTTTTTTGATTGTTGACCTTGGCATTATTTGCAATATGAAATTTTTTATCTTATTGATGTTATGTCCCTTAGTATTAATAACCTTAGCAGAAGATGCTAAAGTTGGAAGATTAGATGACTTGACTGTGTAAGATTTTATTAGACAAAAAAGTGTTTTGGAGCCATGAAGGGGGCCATTTCCACCTACCCCCCCCCATACTTCCCTTACACTGAAGGCATAGGTGAAATAGGAGGGTTGAATTTTTCGAAAATTTGCGCGGGTGATCCAATGTTTGCATTTTAAACATAAATTTTGATCGATTTTGCGCGGGGATCAACAAAATTTAAAAAATATTTTGACCTCTTCTTAGTGGCGTAACTACGTTGTCGCGCTTTTCGCACGAGAGAGCCCCGGCATAGGCAAAATGGGTCCTCTTATGTTGTTTCGCGCCTTCGGCACGAGATTTTTTTGGGTTCTAACACTTTTTGCTCAGTGGGTTGAAATTTCAACCCATTTTCACCTACAGCGGAGAGGGTAAACTTCACTTCACCCACATAATTATTAATTTTAGACCACGAGCAGTACGAAATGTAATCTATCGCGGTGATCGTTCTGGATGAGGCAGAAGAGGATGGGGAGGTGGATATGGATATGGTGGATGGGGTAACTGTTTAAATTTAAACTTTTTCATACTAACATAATTTTAGGCTGGGGTAAGAAATAATCTTCAAGTCAACAAGTTAGCTTAATTCCAAGCCCGAATTGTTTGCCCAAAAATTTTTATAAAATGATAACCATATAAATATATTTTGGGTTTTTATGTTTGCTAAATAAAAAATTTATTGTAAATTGGAATATTAAAATAATAGAAATCACACATGGGCAATGTCTTTCATAGCCAATTTGAATACTACATAAATTTATCCCCTAAGTTTGCAACGTACAGAGCGTTCATTTTGGTCTGTAACATCCAGGTTTTTAGTCGTTCTTGCACCCCCTCTAACGAAATTCTATACGGTCTTTTTTAAATTGTAGCTGAACAATGGCCGAATAAGTGTTGATAAAAATTTTCGAAATCCGTTGATCCTAACATTGTCAAAAATTACTTTGAAGTTTTCAAAGTCGATTTTCTTTACCTTAACAAAATGTTGAAAATTTAATTTCTGTATGAAAATACAGAGCTTTAGTCCCTCTAACACATGCAAAAAACCGTAATAAAAATTATTTAACAGTGGCGAGATATTTGACTTTGAAATTGATAGTCAAAAAATGAGGCAAAAACAAAATGACGCA
>OZJO01028850.1:0-24172 GCA_900406225.1 Acrobeloides nanus | reverse complement strand
ACACCAAAATTATCAAGTTGAACATTGTTTTGGGTTATTGAAACAAAAACATGAATCAGGTTTTCGTTTCAATAACCTAAAACAATTTTCAACTTGAATAATTTTAGTGTCATTTTATTCATCTAATCGAGTTATTCTGAAAAATTAGTCAAAAACCGGATCACTCTTTGTATTTATTTTTGTTCTAAATGTTCAAGAATTTTAAACTACAAAATTCATAAAAATCGAAAAATTCAATTTTTACGAATTTTGCAATTTTTGATGAATTTTTAATTTTCACGAATTGTGCAATTTTTTACGAATTTTTCAATTTGTGATGAATTTTTTTCCAAAAAGGGATTATTTTTAAGCAAAAATCGCATTTTTGCGACTTTTCGTTTCACAATACTATACGCCTTCCCTGAATCAGGGAAGCGTTTTTTCGGATTACTTGGATTTTTTCGCATATTTTTACCCTTAGAGGGGGTCATTTCAAGAAAAAAATTTTTTGAAAATTTTTTCACGTAGGTTCCCCCCCCCCTATTGTGTAGTATCTCCAAAAACTTTTTAAGCTAGTAAATTTTTGTGTGTCTATAGTTTCCATTATGATTTGTATCGAAAGATTTTATGCTCTTTGTTCCATTTATTTTTGGAAATCTGAAAATGGCCATCATGCCATAAAAAACAAACAAATGAAAACTATCCCCGCATTGTTTGACTTTTTCCTGTTATAGGCAATCAATAGAAAAGATATAACATAGTATTTTTTCGGCCATTTTTCTCTGCGGGTGTTTTTAATTCATTTTGACGACTGGGATCATATATGGAACATCTTCAAGTAGTGTCGTAAAAGCAAAAAGTGCTCCATCACATGGTATCAACTGTCCGAAAGTGGAGACTGATCCTTTAACGATATCAGAAAGATCTTTTAGGTTACACAAATACCTCTTATTGAAATGCGGGAAACCGCAACTCAATCGTTATTCATCATCCATTTGCGGTTGACCAAAAACCGGTCGATCTCGGTCGTGCCCATTTAAGGAGAGGAAATCCGGTCTGTTGGATAAATACACATAAGAATTGCAACCTTATTAGATTTCCATACTTAGCAGGTGTTCGATATCTGGCGTGCTTCGGTACATTCAAGCGAAAGAGAAAACGCTTAGTCTCGACTCGGCTCAAGAGTCGATGGGGTCACTCATTAGGTTTTCGGTAAGCCAGATAGGTCGTGCCGAGGAGAAGACGCCTAGAAAATGCGTTCTGCTATCCGGTCTATGAGTTCGCCGTGTGCACACAATAGTCATTTTCGATTCGTTCAGTGCCGGTTTTTGTCACAGCTGCGGGTCGGTCTGTCGATATGGATTTGTGAGAAAAAGAGAGTGTTGGCACAGGCACGAAACTAGATCCCAAGCCGGGTCAATCCTGTATGTCGTTTTATGGATGTCTTGTTGGCCATTGTTTGATGGATGTGAGAGGTTGATCGAGTTAAATGTTTGTAATTTGATTGGATTAGTTCCTAAGAACCATTTTTTGAAAACGCTTTCCCTGAAAAATTTGAACGTGAATTTCACATTATTCCCATGCTCAAAATTTTTTCATTTTTGCATATTCAGAAAGAGTAAATTTTTTCCTATAAAATTGTTAAAAAATATTTTTAAATTTATTTCGTTAATTTTTTACCAATAATTGTTAAAAATATCAATTAATTGCTTTCATGGCTCAGTGGTAGAGCGTCAGTCTCTAGATCTAGCATATCGTGGGTTCGAATCCCATCTGAAGCGAATTGATTTTTTCAACTTTTTTACATCAAGAATTAAAAATTTTTTAAAGTTGAAAAAATCAATTCGACTCAGATGGGATTTGAACCCTCGATATGTTAGATCTATAGGCTGACGCTCTACCACTTCGCCATGAAAGCAATTAATTGGTGTTTTTAACCCTTATTGATAAAAAATTAATGAAATAAATTTAAAAATATTTTTTGACAATTTTATAGAAAAAATTTACTCTTTCTGAATATGTAAAAATGAAAAAATTTTGAGGGATTGTTTTTAGGCAAAAATTGCATTTTTGCAACTTTTCGCTTCAATACACGATCTTCCCTGAATCAGGGAAGCGTTTTTTCGCTTCGAAAATGTAGTAACTCATTATTTTTTACATTCATTTTTACTAATAACTTATTTCTGCACTCTTCCAATAACAAATTAATTTTGAGGTCAGTACCTTCCCTAAGCTATATCAAATTTCTTCAGAACACTCTCACATTTCACAAAATTACTTAGTGTGACCATCTTTGTACTATGCCATTATCAGATTTTCGGGGTCAAATTCTCTTCCTAAACATGAACAACTTTTTTTTCTTTGCCCAACCGTTGTAAACTTCATGGGAAAGCGCCACTTTGCTCTATATCAAAAAGCAATTCAATCGTCTATTTTATTGTTTATTATGCCATGGAAAAATTTTTCGGAGACTTTTGGTTTGCTTGGATGTTTTGGGATTGTACAGGGTGTCCCATTTAATGTTACACTAACTTTGATCGAAGCATATCTTTTGATCCATAAACGATTTTTCGATGCCGTTTTTTTTAAATGAAGACAAGACAATTCTGGACAACTTATAGAAGACACCGAAATTTGCATGTATAACAAATTTTATTTTTAAAAAACTTTGAACGTGAATTTCGCATTATTCCCATGCTCCAAATTTTTTCATTTTTGTATATTCAGAAAGAGTAAATTCTTTCCTATAAAATTGTTAAAAAATATTTTAAATTTATTTTGTTAATTTTTTATCAAGAATTGTTACAAACATTAATTAATTGCTTTCATGGCGCAGTGGTAGAGCGTCAGCCTCTAGATCTAACATATCGAGGGTTCGAATTCCATCTGAGTCGAATTGATTTTTTCAAATTTTTTACATCATGAATTAAAAAGAATTTTGTTGTCACAAATTTTTTGAAAAAGTCGCTCAGATATCACAAAAATCTCATTTTTTGCTCCACCCTGTAAAAGAAAGAAGCGCGAGCCATTTTTCAAGGATACTTAATTTGTTGTAATTTTTTATTTTATTGCTAACATTCGAAAACTAGGGTGGCATCTTCTAGTATGTTGTTCACAAAGTATAACGTTTTCATGGCTAGTTTTACGAAAAATGTCGGCTACTTGCCGAAGTGGATAAGGAAGCTCCCGTCCGATCTGGCAAATTATGCAACGTTGGGCTCGCAGGTTCGATCCCACTAGGGCAAAAATTTTGATCTACAAAAAACTTTCCTTACAAAGAATAGAGCAAAAATTTTTTGCTGTAAGAAAATTTTTTTGTAGATCAAATTTTTTGCCTTATTGGGATCGAACCTGCGGGCCCAACGTTGCTTAATTTACCAGATTGGGCGGGCGGGTTCTAGGTGAGAAATAGATTGTGCGCATTTTCGAGGCATGCAAATGCTTCTCTGCCCCTGGTTCAGGGAAAGGGGTGGGTGTATTGAAGCGAAATTGAAAAAAAAAATCGAATTTTCGCTTGAAAGTGGGAAGTTTATTTGCTTTTCTAGGCGAGGAATCGATTGTGCGCATTTCCGTGACATGCAAACGCTTCCCTGATTCAGGGAAAGGGGTGGATATATTGAAGCGAAAATAAAAAAAGGATATGTGTACAAAGATCTAATGACATTTTTCTTCACCATTCATTTGGTGAACATTGCCATTTCTTCTATGACTATAACGTTATAACGTAAAAAGTGTGACCAGTTTTTGAATGGCCGTAGAAACGAATTTCTTTTCTCGTTCAATATAACACAATAGCCTTACAATTACGACTATTTGCATGAAAAAAATGCGTTTGGTGGACATCGCTTATGACAAGGAAAACATTTTTTGTGTTTTTTATAGATTTTTTTGTGCAACAGATGTGAAAGTAATTCCTTCATAAGCTTAGCGCGGCATTTGTTAGTACACTCGTTTCGCCTTTCGGAGTCTATTTTCACTTTCGGTATACATTCGCTCTCAGGAGCGATTACGGACCAAAACAACCGGCTTGGAAAACCAACTCTTCATCATCTTTGCTCCTTTTTGAAAATGGCCTTTGTGATGTTCCTTTCGTGACGACAGCTGCGCAAGTTTTGGTTCTGGAAAAGTGGAATGAACCGGTGCAGTGGGGAAAAAGTTGCCAATTTTTGTTGATATTCGGAAAGTTTATGAAAAATGGAGCCTTTTTTATTTTTACGCCAAGTTTTGAATCGTTGTAGTTTTCGAGAAAATTGCGTTTGAAATTGTTCATGTTTTCGTTGTAATACACAAACTTTTTTGAATTTTTTTGCGGAAAAATCGATTTTTGCATCGATTTTTTAAATTTTCATCCAATGAATATTGTAGATATTTTTAATAGCTAAATGAGACGAACAAAATGACACCAAAATTATCCAATTTGAAATTTTTTTTGGGTTATTGAAACAGAAACATGAATCAGAATTTTTTGAAGAATTTTCAATTTTTGAGGAATTTTTCAATTTTTGACGAGGGGTTTGGGAAAATGAGCTCGTGATTTTTGGTAATATTTGTAATTTTGCAAAATTTTTTTGTATATTTTCTATATTCTAATTATAAATTTTTCTTCTTGTTCAAGGTCAGAATTTCCTTGAGAAAATGCCGAAAATTAACAAAACCTGACAAGTTCTCTCTCCAAAAAATCCACTAAATTAGAATTCTCATAAAAGTTGTGTGTCAACTGTCTAACTTGAGAACCAACCAATTTTCCCATATCAGGATAAATTGTAAAATGAAAGAAAAGAAATTTCATAGAAAAAAATCTTCCGTGCTTTTTGTGTTAGTTAGTCAATTTTTCAATTTTTTTATGAATTTTTCAATTTTTGACAAAATTTTCAATTTTTACAAATTTTTCGATTTAATGAATTTTTCGATTTTTAACGAATTTTTCAATTTTTGACGAATTTTTCAATTTTAGAGGAATTTTTCGATTTTTCAGGAATTTTTCAATTGTTGCATCTGACTATATGCCTTCGATTTGCATATGACTTATAGTGATTTTTTCGGCCCAAATCTTCTCAAAAATGGAATTGTTTGCATGACAAACAATATCATTTGGGAGGAGTAGGCTAACACAAAAAAAATGTGGGACATTTTTTCAATATAATGTACTTGTCTGAAATAAATGTGTTACAAGAAGAAGAAGAATTTTTTTGTATACTTTTTTATTTTTAATCAATTCAATACATGGTGTTCCGAAATTATAGCAACTTTTTTTTGTTTCAATTACAGGGTTAGTCAAAAATCACCTGATTCAGGAAATGGAGTTGATCTACACGAAATTTCATTTTATGAAAATTTAAAAAAATTGATCTTTTCGCAAAAAATTCAAAATACCGTATTCTCTCTAATAGAAGCACCGGTGCTTCTATTTTTCAACTCCCCTCGGAGGACCCTTTTTATCCATAATTTTAGAAAAAACATCATACTCCCCTTTATGTTTTGGTCCTCAGGGGGGTGCTTCTATTGGAGGGGGTGCTTCAAATAGAGGGGTGCTTATATTAGAGAGAATACGGTAGTTTGTGTACTACAACGAACACATGTATACAAATTCAAAGGTCGACGATAAATGCGTTTTCAAACGCATTTATCGTTGAAAACGACAACGATTCAGAACGTGCCGTAAAAACAAAAAATGCTCTATTTTTTATGAACTTTCCGAATCAACAACAAAAATGGCACCGCTTTTTTCGCTCGGACTGGTCCTTTAACTAATTCCGAAGTATATAACTTGTGCTGTCTTGCTTCTCCACTTTTTCATTCATTCCTCGTTTATATATAGAAATCGATTTCTTTTTTTTATTTCTTAGTTTTTTATATAAATTTACAATTTTTTCGTATAAAAAATTTCGAAATGTTGACCTAAAAGTTGTTCGAGAAAGAAAACATCTCAAAATTTTCGATGTTATCACATGTGATCGGCATCTTCGACTAGGCAGATGGCCTCCTCTTCTAGTTGAAAATTTTGGTAGATCTTTTGTCGATAATGGCCAAATTTGGGAGAGGCAATTTTTCAAATTTTCACCAGCTGCTAGTTCGAATTTTGAATTTTTGATGACCCGATTTCTATGCCTCAAAAAAGTTGTATTCTATTTTTGATTGTTTGTCTCGGAACGGGGTTGAATGTATCTGAACATTGACGCGAAAATCCTGAATTTTACATGTTTAAAAATACGCTTAATTATTGGATGTATTTAAAAAACAAAGACGGTATTCTCATATAGCTCGATGAGACGAACAAAACGACACCAAATTTATCCAATTTGATAATTGTTTTGGGTTATTGAAAAGAAAACTCTGATTCAAGGTTTTCGTTTCAATTACCCAAAACAATGTTCAAATTGGATCAATTTGGTGTCGTTTTGTTCGTCTCATCGAGCTATATAATAATACCGTCTTTATTTTTTTGAATACATCCAATAATTTTTAAAAAAAAAGTATTTTTAAAAATGTAAAATTCAGGGTTTTCGTGTCAATGTTCAGACACATTCAGACTGTTTCGAGACGGCTAGCGTCTTGATTTTTTTCGAATTTTTTTAATTTTTCGATTTTTTCAATTTTTTTCGCCTCAAATTGCGTTTCGAGACTGCTAGCGTTCACTTTAAGTAAAATAATTGAACAAAATTTTGAAAATTTTTTTGTTTTCAACTCATAATTCATATCTTTCGGTCTAATTTCCATAACAAAGCCAATTTAGTCGGAAGGCATATTCGAACATTCTTCACACACACAGAATTTCCGAATAATATTATGCATAAACTAGGAATTAATGAGCTCGTTTCCTTTTCATGCTCGAAACCGAAGAAAGACATATCGCCGAAAACGAATGGCCCATTCGTGTTGTTTTCGGCCCGAAAACAATGGCAAGTCTAAGGGCTGATGTTCTGACCGAGCTCAAGGTCGTTGTATAACCTCCATTCCGCTCAATGCATCCATTTTGGCATCATAGTTTATTCGAGGTGGATTTTGAGGTCGTGATCTAGAGTTTATAAATTGATGGTGGTTCAAAAATTCTGAGCTAATAGAGGGGGGGGGGCACCCATGTGAAAATTTTTTTCTGAAAATGACACTTCTAGGGGTTAAAACATACTTAGGCAAAATTGCTGGATGATCATCAAAGGCACGAATAGCTTAGTGGATAGTGTGTTGGACGTTCACTTTTATGTATCGGGTTCGATCCCACTCGGGGCAATTTCTTTTTGCATCATCCAAAATTTTGTGAACAAAACGCTTCTCTGATTCAGAGAAAGCTAGTGTATTAAGCAAAAATCACATTTTTACGACTTTTCGCTTCAATACACAGGCCTTCCCTGAATCAGGGAAGCATTTTTTTATCTTTGAAAATGTCAAATGTCAGATTCCCCGCATGTTTTTGCCCTCTAGAAGTGTCATTTCCAAAAATTTCGAAAAATTTTTCACGTGGATGGTCCCCTTCTGTTGTGTAGTAGCTCCAAAAATTCAAATTTTTTCTCAATGCAATTGTATTTTTCTTCATTCATTCGTATAACGTTTTTCCTTCTGGCATTTTTTCTGCCACTTAAAGTCCAAAAGGGGATTTTTATGATGACCTTATCATCATGTGCCATCTAAAATGCCTATAGTGAAAATTTTTATAAGAGACGCTATTTTTAAAAAACCTCACCCACGTTGTTAAACTTTTTCTTAGATATTTTAACCATGATTTTCAGAGGTTTGTGTGATTTCATGTTTTGAATTGCTTTATGTATTAACGCGAAAACTCTGTTCCTTATATAATTTCAATTCAATCATCTTTTTCTCATTTCATCTGTCTCTATCGCATTTCATGTTTTGAATTGTTTTTCGCTTTTCGATTCAATACATTTTCCTGATTCAATGTGTAAAGCGCAGGAGGTTTCGAGTATAACAAGAGGTCTCATGCGTGGAATAGCGCTTGATCTCTTTGCCAGCTTTCCAATAAAGCTAATTATCATTCTAAGCATCGGTCGAAAATTGGAAAATTCGAACCCATTTGATGCCCATTTCAACGTCGGCGACTACAAATTTCCCTCATATGCTTATTTCCCTCCTCAATTTTTGTCCTCATTTTCGAACAAATGAATGTGCTGGCCGTGAATTACCCCAAATCGAACTCTAAACTCATGCTCCCTACTAGTTTTTAGCGCTTGTCCGCACTTGGCAGCATTTATCAAACATTTCTCGACACCCATAATGCCGAAGAGACATTTTTGGTGGTTTTGCCTCGATTCCGTTGATTGGCGGCTGTCACTTTTCCTCGATTTCCAAGTAGTTTATATAAAAAAAGTTCTTTTATCGGCTCGAGGCAAGGATTTTTTAAGAATTAAGAATTTTTTTGGTAGATCAAAAGATTGGCAGACAAAGTGAATGAGTGTGGGCTCTTTGTTTCTTATAGTGGAATAATTGATTTCTTATACGAGGGTGGGTGTGCCTTCTTATCAGTTGGGTGTTCCATTCCAGTCGTGAATTTTGCATTTATTTGTGTGGGTTGAAAATCTGTTTCATTTTATTCTTTTTTGCGCGCATTTTCGAACACTGAAAGCGCTTCCCTGATTCAGGGAAAGGTGTGTGTATTGAAGCGAAAACTAATAAAATGCACAATTTCGACGAAAATCATTTTTTTTGGGTTTTTCTATGTGAGAAATCAATTGTGCGCATTGTCGTGCCCTGAAAATGATTCCTTGACCCTGATTCAGGGAAGGGTATACATTCTTCCCTGATTCAAGGAAGGGTGTGTGTATTGAAGCGAAAACTAATAAAATTCAAAATTTCGATGGAAATCTGTCTTCCTGGGGTTTTTTAGGTGGGAAAGCGATTGCGCGCATTTTTGGATCCTGAAAACATTTTTCTGACCCTGACTCAGGGAAAGCGTAGGTGTATTGAAGCGAAAATAAACTAGCATTCAAACTTTCGACGGAAATAATACTTTTTGGGGGGTTTCTATCCAAAATTCACATGTGAGGAATCGATTGCGCGCATTTTCGTGCCCTGAAAACGCTTCCTTGACCCTGATTCAGGGAAGGATACACACGCTTCAATACGGATACACACCTTTCCCTGATTCAGGGATAGATGTGTACGCGTATTGAAGCGAAAATAAATTAACATTCAAACTTTCGACGGAAATCTGTTTTTTTCTAAAAATGACCCCTCTAGAGGTAAAATCATGCGAGGAATCCGAATTTGACATTTTCGAAGCGAAAAAAATGCTTCCCTGATTCAGGGAAGGCCTGTGTATTGAAACGAAAAGTCGTTTTTTACAACTTTTGTTACAACTTTTTGCACACTTTTTCGACAGCCATGATCCCAAGACTAAAAATGTTTCTAAAAGCTTTTGCAAGTCTAAATTTGTTCCGATCAATTATTCAGCCTTCGTCTTTATGCCAATTACACGGCCTTATCCTCACACAAAATCTTATTTGGTGCGCATTTCAGGGACCTAGACGTATACCGCCCGTCATTCCAAGTTCCACTTAAATTATGCAAATCTCATCAGATGTTTCGAGCTATCCGGCTCTGGACCTTCCTTCATTATTTATTGCCTTGTTCAATTTAATTCATTCCTTATATATCCCATTTCAAATTGTGTTTCGAGTGCGCGCGGCAATTTTATATGCATTTGATTTTTTACATTCGTATAACTTTTAGATCCCCGGGTGAGGCTTTATTTGGCTCTACTACCAACTCCTCCGAAATTCACATCCCTCGAGGGCATTTTCAAAATTCTAGTCATTATTTTCTAAGTCTCTGCCAAGATTCTCTTTATAATCAGTTCTTCAGTTATGAATCGTCGAAGTGCTGGAAACGGTAAAGATTAATATTGGTTTCACGTTGTATGAAAAATTTAGAACGGAATTTGCTGGTGAACACCCAAAATGTTCCTCGACGTAGAACGAATAGTGAAAAGCTACCATTAGCATCTTTATTGAATTCGAGTTCGGATGAAGATAACCTCAAGGATTTGGCTGTGGGTCTCCGGAAACTAGAACTTGCCAAGTGAGTAAGGCTAAACGTCTCGAACAGGTGGTCGAGACGCTAAACGCGGATCTAAAAAATTCGTCAAAAAAAGAAAAATTTGCCATTTCAATGCCACATAATATTCTAATCTTTTTATTTTTAGTAAACTAGTAGAAGAAGCCGCAGAAACGCAACGAAAGGGCATGCAAAAACTACACAAATGGGCATCAAAATCCCGCAATGCTGCTATCGATGATGTTATGTCGCACACAAAAGAACTTTTTGAACTAAAAGCTGACAAAACCAGACAGTGGGCTCATGATGATGCGCATTTTGTTCGAGTAAGAGCATAATTTTAACCAAAATTCGGAACTAGTAGTAGGTATCCCACTGAATGTGAAAAAATTTTTCGAAAAAAGTTTTTCCATCGTCTGAAATTGACTCCTCTAGGAGTAATTTGATGCCCGGAATCCGAATTTCAAATTTCCGGACCTGAAAATCTTTCCCTGAATCAAGAAGGCTCTCTTTAGGGCCACATCTTTGACGAGAATCACATGCCATACGTCATATAAATAGCCTTGACTTGATTCGGGGAAAGATTTTCAGGTCTCGGAAATGTGAAAGTCGGATTCCCCGCAAATTACCCCTAGAGGGATCAATTCCAGATTAAAAATTTTTTTCGAAAAATTTCACGCTCAGTGGGATACCTAATCGATACTAGTTTCCAAAATTCTCTCATATCCAAATTACAATCTTTCATTTTTAGGAGTTTAGTAAAATCATAGAAACGTCGAAAAATTTGGAGAAGTATGAAGACGAATTGAGAAGGCTTGAAGCAGAAGAGCGCAAGATAAAAAAACAATTACGAAAAAGTTCACCATCGCTATTTTGGTCTAAGAAGGGCGGCGATTTGGTTATGCTGCAACAAAAATATAATCAAGTTGTTGCTGAACGCGAAGATGCCGAGCGTGAGCTAAAAGAAAAGCGAGCTGAAGCCGAGGTCATCAATATGTATATATTCCGTCGGGCAATGACTGTAAGCTTTTTAGATCTACAAAAAGAGGGACAACAATATTTATTTTAGGGCATGTCCGATTCGTATCGGAATTTGGGCAAGAACTATTTGGATATTTTCACATGTCAGCGTGAGATCACAGAAATGGTGCCGAGTGTGGTAAATCAGGATGTGAATCGAATGATTTATGAAGGCATACCTTATACCAGAGAACGGGTTCAAGAATTGAGAAGGTACGAGAAAAAAATTCAAAAAAAAAATTTAGCGAATTTTTTAAATTTTGACGAATTTTTTCAATTTTTAGCGGAATTTTTCAATTTTTACGAATTTTTCAATTTTTAGCGATTTTTTCAATTTTTGGCGATTTTTTCAATTTTTGGCGAATTTTTTTAATTTTTACGAATTTTTCAATTTTGGACGAATTTTTCAATTTTTTATGAATTTTTTCAATTTTTACGATTTTTTTCAATTTTTTATGAATTTTTCAATTTTTGACAAAATTTTCAATTTTTTATGAATTTTTCAATTTTTTCCGATTTTTTTCAATTTTTACGAATTTTTCAATTTTTTATGAATTTTTTCAATTTTTTATGAATTTTTCAATTTTTGACAAAATTTTCAATTTTTTACAAATTTAAAAAAATTTAGATCTCTCGACAATGAAATTCCTTTGTCCTACAATCCTCCTTCCGCTCGTCGACGATCCGATGAGCCTATGCGAAATCGTGGGCGATCTTCAAATCGCCAAGGCACTCCGCCACCACCCTATTCTCCTAATGCCCATCCAGCAATGAGTGATCCAATACCGGCACAGGTAAAAAATTTTTTATTGAATTTGTTTAGACCATTTTGAAATTTTTAGCGTAATGCACAACAGAATGAAGTGGGAGATGAAACTCCAAGACGTCCACATCTAGTCCAGCATATACCTCGTTTCACGCCAAGAACCAATCCGAGCAGACACCCTGCCGTGCTTCGCCAATCTGTTCCACCGAATCCAAATGCTCCTAGTAATAATAATCGCCTCTATCCACAGCTCTCTCCGAATCCATATGCAATGTTGAAAAACTTCAATGCTTCACACATCACCAATAGAAATTGTGTTAATTCCGAGGCATGAAACAAATGAAACCTTATTTATCTGGTCATCAGGATGTCAAGTTGACTTAGTTTTGATTATCCAAGAGATCTTTTCTATCATTTTAAATATCACTTATCTGTTACTTTAATCACAACGCGCAAAAAATCGAAAAGTGCAAATAAAAAAGAATGTTGCCGATCGACTCAGCTCATCAAGAGCTTCAAAACGAGTACCATATCATAGGGGTTTGGGATTTTCCATAGCCGAGTGGCTAACGTACTCAGCCTTCACTCATAGGGCACGGGTTCGTATCCCAAACCGAATTTAAGGTTCTTCAAATTTCTTGAAAATTTTTGCATATCTCTATTTTGGTATCTAAAACATTTTGCAATCATTTGGTTGGTACAACTATACAGTAAGGCTGGGTCTTGCATACTATGCAGCTCCAACAAGTGTCTAACAACCAAAAAATGATTGCAAAGTGTTTTAAAGAGTAAAATAGAGATATGCAAAAATTTTCATGAAAATTGGACAACTTTAAATTCAAGCCGGGATTTGAACCCACGCCTTTAAAGTGCAAATCAGTCACTTTACCCACTCGGACATGGAGAAAATCCCATGATATGATACTCATTTTGAAGCTCTTGGTGAGCTGAGTCGATTGGCGACATTTTTAATTTTTATCCTTGCCATGCCCTTTTCTGTTTTTTGCGCGTCGTGTAATACAACTTTCATATTTGTTGCTTTTCCTGCTTAACTGCCAAAAATGCTGTATATAAATGAATTTGTCTATCTTGGAATTTTTTCCAAGGCATTATTTAACTTATAATATTGTGATATGAATAAAAGATTAGAAATTTCACATAACTTGTCAAATAGTGATGCTCAAAGTGATATTGATAATAGGGTGCACCCCATGCGATAACGTTATCACATGGGGTGTAACGTTATTAAGAAATTTTTGTGGTTTCCAAAAAACGGTGTGGGTTCAAATTCCCGAACAATACTTTTTTTTGCTTTAAGCAAAAGACTAATCCTGAGGTTAAGTCTAAAGCTAAAGCTAAGCCTAAGGCTAAGCTAAAGCAAAGTTAAGCCTCGCATACTATGCAGCTTCAACAAGTGTCTAACAACCAAAAAATGATTAAGTTAAGCCTAAGGCTAAGTTTAAAGCTAAGCCTAAGGATAAGCTAAGCCTAAGGCTAATTCTAAAGCTAAGCCTAAGCCTAAGGCTAAGCTAAGCCTAAGGCTAAGCTAAGCCTAAGGCTAAGTCTAAAGCTAAGCCTAAGGCTAAGCTAAGCCTAAGGCTAAGCTAAGCCTAAGGCTAAGCTAAGCCTAAGGCTAAGCTAAGCCTGAGGCTAAGTCTAAAGCTAAGCCTAAGGCTAAGCCTAAGTCTAAAGCTAAGCATAAGCCTAAGGCTAAGCCTAAGACTAAGCTAAGTTCAAGTTAAGCCTAAGGCTAATTTTAAAGCTAAGCCTAAGGCTATATGATAACGTTATCACATGATATGATAACGTCACCTCTAGTGAAAAAATTTGAAAACAAGTCCCAGCTGGAAGGTCTTGGTCCCCATCTTTGTATATACCATTATAATTTTACTATTTTTTGTAATGGCCATATCTCATCGTAGGAATTGAATTGAGAGATGCTTGACCACTCATTGAAAAGTTGGAAATCAGCGCTACAACTATTATATATACACTTATAGCAAGTTTCCGCGTCAATACATAGATATCGCAAAATCTTTGACAGCACACCTCTGATTTCCCCCCCCCCCTGGTCTATCAAAAATTGAGTATTTTTGACCCTTTTACGGGGATTTCAGCCAAATTAATCTTCCCAAAAAATGTATTACGAAACCAGAAGCCATATTCGATTATTCATGACCAGTGGCCACATTTTTGGCCAATACTCATGCCACTATAAAATTCCTACCCGATTCGTATAAAAAGACAAATGCGTTTTGTTTTTGGCATTTTCCTTCCTCCAAGAGCTGCTTCGTTTAGTTGAACCTTAGTAGGAACTTAAGATAATTTCAGCATAAGCATATTTTTATGGGTCTTATGTCTATCAAATGTCTAGAAAAGCTAGAATTTTGTTTTCGTGTCTAAAAGTAGCGATTTCCGGTTGTTGTATGCTTTTTTGAGGTGTTGATCATTGACATCGTGTGTGTTTTTCATCTTGGCAGTCTAGGGAATGTGAGAGAATCCGGTTGTTTGTTATTTTTCAAACTTTCGTCATCTCGTTGTTTTGTTGAACACAAATTGCGGGCAATCAACAATGCGCAAGAGAAATAGGATAATATATGAAGTGATGCATTATAATCATCGGTTGTTTGTTATCATTTTTGTAATAAAACTTTTCCATTTTTATTATTTTAACATGATTTTTAAAAGCGCTTCCGGAATTTTTTCTGTTAAAGTTGAGTTAAAGTCCGTTTCCGTCGCCAATGGGAAAAAAGGTCCGGAGACGATGATCAAGTGGTCCAAGGCACCGTCCGTCCGTCTGGCAAATTAAGCAACGTTGGGTCCGCAGGTTCGATCCCCCTATTGCAAAAATTTTGATTTTCAAAAAAATTCGTTTACAAACAATGGAGCAAAAACTTTTTGCAAAGAATTGTTTGAAAATTAAAATGTTTGCACTAGCGGGATCGAGCCTGCGAGTTCAAAGTTGCCTAGCTTGCTAGATCGGACGGGCGGTCCCTTGGACCACTTGACCATCGCCCCGGACTTTTTTCCCATTGGCGGCGGAAACGGACTTTATTTAGATAAGTTAACGAATGAAAATGCGTTTCTTTATGCCTGTTGTGTTTGGATTGATGATATTGGTTGTTTCTATCTTAGCGGTANATCTCAGATCTGTTGATGAGGACTTCAAAAGCACGAAGAGTGAAATCATCCGACAACTGGATATTGCTAATGTACAGCTCATCCTCAATGCCTTTTACTGATGCCTCCTTTCAACTCTCATTTCCCATTGTTAAAATGTTAACGAATTCTTCTGCCATCATCGATTTTTCGCATAAAATTACCCATTTTTAAAAAATTAAAATTTTTTTCGATTTTTGACCCTAGGGTGATCCCACCTGATCTACAATAGCTCCAAAATCTTTTTAAAAACTAATACTGGGCAATTTTTTCCGGCCAACCTGTACACGCTATTTTTTTTAGCAAAATAATGATGAAAATCTTGAGCACAGAATTGCCAGCGGTATTGGTGAAGGTGCGAAACATGCCGCTGATGGTATCACTTATGTTCGTAAGTAGTTGAAAATTTCCGCGCATCCTAAAATTTCGCGCACCATCAAAAAATTTTTCGCATCCCCGTTTTCGCGCATTCCCTTGCGCAAGTTTGTTTGGTACTAGTTCGGATTAGCAACCCAAAATCAGGGTTCAAAATCCGGAAAAAACGTTTCTATTTTTTCTATAATAAAAAAGCGTTTGAAGTTACAACAATTTTCCAAAATGACCCCTATAGGGGGTTTTCTATGCGGCTAATCGAATGCGCGCATTCCCGATGCATGAAAATTCTTCCTTGACCTTGATTCAGGGTCGGTGTATTGGAGCGAAAATCAAAACTTTTAGTCTTTTATGTAAAAAATGGACGTTTCTGGGGGTTCTCGAATTTTCATCCAAATTGAATGGTGTTCAAAATTCGTATAATTGTTTCCCGCATAAAAACTAAAAGTTGCTAGTCCAAAAGTCCAACGAATAATCATTTTTGTAGGTGACGAAACTGGACGATTAGTAAACGCAGCTGGCGAAAAAATTAATGAAGCAGGAGAAACCATAGGTCAGTATATTTGCGTCTAATGTACTTCTGATTTTTTCTTACTAATAACTTAATTGTTTGGAGTTACAACAATTTTTCAACTACAGGATGGGCCAAAAAAAGTGGATTTTTGTGATTTTTTGGGGACCCGAAAATATATTGTTCTAAAAATGACCCGTATGGGGGTAATTTTATGCGGGGAATCGATTGCGCGTATTCCCGAACCCTGAAAATGCTTCCCTGGCTCTGATTCAGGGCAAAATATGGTTTTTGAAGCGAAAATTGTCGTTTTTCGCATTTTCAAACACCCAATTCTTTCCCAGAATCAGTTCCAGAGAAGGATTTTCAGGGAATTCGCGCAAACGATTCCTCGCATAAAATTACCCTTAGAAAAATAATTTTCGGATCCCAAAAAATAAAAAAAATCCACTTTTTTGGTCCACCCTGTATTTTTTTCGTTAAAAAACTCAATTTTCTTATGAAAAAATTTTTTTCGTACCGTTCCCCTGAAATGAAATTTCAATTCAATTTTGTAGTTCACTGAATAAAAATTTCAGTTTTCACATGACTACATTTTTGATAATAATACTCCTGATTTTTTCTTACTAATAACTTATTTAATTGAATTCCGATTCATTTAGGCGAAGCAGCGACAAACATGAAAGAAGATTTATCCAGAAAAGCTGATACGGCATCCAACTATGTTGGTAAAAGCTTATTTCTAACTAAGTTAAAATTTTCAAAAGCACTTTTAGGACAAAGATTAGAAAATGCTGGGCGTGAAATGCAAGGAAAAGAGACCTTTAATTCAGCGAGTAGTTTATCGTTTGCTGCCTCTATTTTGACTGTTATCTTTGTTCTTGTTTTATTGTAAACTCTTTTTTTTCATACTTTTTAATGGTGCATGAATATTTTTGAAATTTTGCAATTTTTATGTAGCTTATGCAATTTTGACTAATATTTTTTTAAATAAAATATTCGATACTTTTCTGGTACTACTAAGGATTTGCGAATTTTTTCCGCCAAAAACGACCACGCAGGGATGCCTACGAAAATCTATAAAATGAAATCATTCACCAAACACACTACCGTTGATATCATTGGCAAAAAGTTCCGTAACAGGTTCAAAAGCTCCGAAAAGCTCTCTGTCAAAAAATCGGTAGTTTTCAAAGATCGGCTCATAACTTTTTATTGAAGCGAAAACTTTCTATAGGTGTCTATATAAAAGTTGTAGAGCTGACCACCAGCTATCTCATAAGTGGTTAACAATCTCTCAATTCAATTCCTACGAAGAGCTAGACCCCAAAACAAAAAATGGTACTTTTTTAAAAAGGTGCTTACAAAGAATTTGCTCTATATCCACGTAGAACAACTTTTCCGTTCACGACCTATACCAATCGATAGGGCTTGGTGAGAGAAGAAAAATGATATCAAAATCATGGGGGTACCCTTCAAGGAAAATTTTTTAGCCCCATATGTTTTACATAAGTCTTATATTTGAAGTTTAAAAATGTCGATTGAGAAACCCTCATGGCCGAGTGGCGAAGACTGTCGGCTCGTAGAAATTGCTCTCAGGTTCGATTCCCAGCAGGATCCAAAAGATTTTGCCCAAAGAAGTAAGCGAGATGAAAGGAAAGTAACAAGTAAATTCGCGGAGAGTGCAAGAAAAAAAGCTTCAAGAAATCGAAGTCATAAAGAAGTTTACAAGTAAACAGTCGTTGGCTGCAATAGAGCAGTGGGTTAAGCATCGACGCCAAAACGGAAAGCAGAAACCAACAGTGAAGGTTCAAAACTGTGCAGTCCAACAAACTTTTGCGACTCTTCACGACAAGTTGCCGGATTCTTAAAAAAGGAGCTGATCGGGACTCGAACCCAGACCTCCTGGCTATCATGCACTACTATTGGTCTACCGAGACCTACAACTGATTCCCGTTAACTGGATAGTGTTAATCACAGTGTGAGTACACCGCCAAGTATTCATCAATTAACGGGCATCAGTTGTAGGTCTCGGTAGCGCAATGGTAGTGCACTTGAACGTTAGCCAGGAGGCTCGAGTCCCAGTCGGGTCCGAAAACTCATGTTCTCCCCCAACCTATTCACATTCTCGGAGTGGTTAATCCTAGCTTCAAAATTCCCAAAAAATTAGAGCTATCAAAAATTATTATATACTAGTGCTCCATCATATCATCAAGATCAAACATGGTCGATATAATCTATATCTATCCATGTATTGGTTGTTTATTACCTAGAGGCGGGATTGCGCCCAGCTCTTTCATTTTTGCTATATGTTCACATCGTGTATGTTTTGTGTTGCCATAATCTCTCTTCACATGTTTTCTTAACACCACCCTTTCTACAGGCCTGTGCTTTTGTCAGCAAAAAGTCCCTCATTCTATGAAGGTGAGAAGAAATTTTCATCTACTTGCTTTGTGCGACTCTTTCGTTTGATATTTCTTTCATCTCGTGCGCTCTCATGTTTTAAAAGGTTCCTCATGTTTCTAGAGCTTTCTCGATTCTAATCAATTTTGTTTGCACTCTAGCCTATGTTCTTAAATGGCTTTGAAAGTAAAATAAAAAAGCTCTGCATGGCAATAAGTAAATAATCAAGCAGAAAATGAAAAAGCTTTTTGATATCTGGCAAGGCTAATCTAGTGCTATATTTAATAAAAAAACTAATGACGAAAAAGAACGAAGAATTTTTATCCGTTCTCTCGTAAACACTTCTTATTTAGCTATTAGTTTTTCTCGAAATAGGCTATGTAACAAAACTAAATAGTACGCCTATTTAACATAAGTAGGCGTCGAATCTTAAGCTTAAGCCTAAGCTTAAGCCTAAGCCTAGGCTTAAGTTTAGGCTTAAAGGGGGGAGGGGTAAACTTTGCAGCAGCACTTCCGAAAAATTTTTTTTTGAATTTTTGCAAAAATGACTTTTCTAGAGGTAATTTTATGCGAAAAATTGAGTGCGCGCATCCTTGAAGCTTGAAAATGCTTCCTTGACCCTGATTCAGGGAAATAAGAGTGTGTATTGAAGCGAAAATATGAAAATTTTAGATTTTTCGGAGCAATATGAGTTAGGGGGGCCAAGACACGGGGTCGAAAAAATATTTTTGAAATTTTTGATTTTTTTCTAAAAAATACATGTACACCCTAAATCGAGTGCGGGGAGTACAAATACGGGGTCCTTTCGACCCTAAAAATGCACTTTTTTGCCCCTTATATAAACGGATATAGACAGGCATGTGACTGTGATAAAAAAAAGTGCATTTTTAGGGTCGAAAGAAGCTCCAAATCGTCGAAAGGACCCCGTATTTGTACTCCCCGCACTCGATTTAGGGGGTACATGTATTTTTTAGATAAAAAAAAAAAAATTTCAAAAAAATTTTTTTCGACCCCGTATCTTGGCCCCCCCCCCAACTCATATTGCTCCGATTTTTCTTCTAAAATCACCGTTCTAGGGGTAATTTTATGCAAAAAATCGATTGCGCACATTTCCAAAGCTTGAAAATGCTTTCTTGACCCTGCTTCTGCTTTCTTGAAAATTACCCCTAGAACAGTGATTTTAGAAAAAATCTAAAATTTTCATATTTTCGCTTCAATACACACTCTTATTTCCCTGAGTTAGGGTCAAGGAAGCATTTTCAAGTTTTAAGGATGCGCACAATCGATTTTTCGCATAAAATTACCCCTAGAAAAGTCATTTTTGCACAAATTCAAAAAAAATTTTTCGGAAGTGCTGCTGCAAAGTTTACCTCCTTTAAGCTTGGGCTTAAGCCTAAGCTTAAGTCTAAGGTTCATGGGTTTGCGCAAATATTGGAGCGCATTTATTAGCTTGCATATGCCGGGGCGCAATTATTAGCGTGAATATGTAGGGGCGCAAATGTCGTTGCGCAATTATAGAGCACCAATGCCGGAGCGCAAATTTTATGGCGCAAATATCGGGTAGCAAATGTCGGGGAGCATATATTTTGATATCTGGCAAAATTAAATCTAGTGCTATATTTAATAAAAAAACTAATGACGACAAAGAGCGAGGAATTTTTATCTGTTCTCTCATAAACACTTCTTATTTAGCTATTAGTCTTTCTCGAAATAGGCTTACTATGTAAAAGGACATAGTACACCTACTTGGGGAACATGCAATTAGTGTGCAAAATAAGTGACGTTTCTTGTTATTTATTGTTTTTAGCCACATGGAGGAAAATATTTGGAACTTTCGAGTTTTATGAAGAGACTATTTTATTCGAGCTTTAAAGGCACCAAAATCATAGGGGTACCCTTCAAAGAAAATTTTTTAGCCCCATATCATGTTTTACGTAAGTCTTATAGTTGAAATTTAAGAATGTCGATTAAGAAGCCCTCATAGCCAAGTGGCGAAGACTGTCGGCTTGTAGAAATTGCTATTAAGTTCGACTCCCAGTAGGATCCAAAAGATTTTGCTCTTGTCAAAAAAATTTTTTAATTCAAAATTAAAGAATTAATTTTTTAGACTCATATCATGTTTTAATGTAAGATGATAATGCAATTTTATCAACGTGTAAGAAGTTATTCTCATGGCCGAGTGGCTAAAACTCTCGGCTTATATTAATTGCTTGCAAGTTCGATTCCCAACAGAAACCAAATTCCAGTCGACCCGGAAAAAAACTCCATATAAAAATGATAATTCGGAAAATTCATGAAAAATGGAGCATTTTTTGTTTTTACGGCCTGCTCTGAATCGTTGCAAAATTTGTAATTTCTGACAAATTTTTCAATTTTGACAAAATTCGTCAAAAATTGCACAACTTGGCAAAATTGAAAAATTTGTCAAATTTTGAAAAATTACCCAAATATTGAAAAATTCTTCAAAAATTGCACAACTCGGCAAAATTGAAAAAATCGTCAAATATTGAAAAATTGGTTAAAAATTACAAAATATGTCAAAATTGAAAAATTCGTCAAATTTTGAAAAATTCGCCAAAATTTGAAAAATTCATCTAAAATTGAAAAATTCGTCATAACGTGAAAATTTGTCACAAATTGAAAAATTCGTTAAAAATTGCAAAATTTTTCAAAACTAAAAAAATTGCACAACTAGGTAAATCGAAAAATTCATCAAAAATTGAAAAATTCGTCACAAATTGAAAAATTTATTAGCGTTACCAACTGACCTCCCCTCTCCTCCCCCCGACGTTATCAAAAATGCATTTTTTGACGAATTTTTCAATTCCCCCTCCCCCCAACGTTATTAAAAATGTGTTATCAACTGACCTCCCCCCCCAACATAACGTAATATCTGAATGTCCCCAAAGGAAATTTCCAACCTTATCATTAGTTCCTTCATCAAATTTTGGTATTGTACTTTTATCCAATGTCATCACAATGACGTGAATATGCGTGTAAATTTCGTTGATGACGTTCTACAAATGTTTAGCCCACTTTTTCTTTTTTATATTCTTTCCCATTTTGATCTACTTAAATGAGTCGAAATTTATCAAAAAAACCTTTTTGGTATGGCATTTCTAAATTGAGCGTGAAAATGGTGGTATTAAAAGAACAGGTCTCGTTTTAAGGCTCCTTCTTTATTGATAATAGTGTTCATTTTGCGCTATTTGTGTTTGTCATATAACTGGAATTGATGCTATATGCATTATTGTTTACAAGCCAGATGCTCGACTAAAAATGTTCGGAAACAATTTATATAATAGGCAGTGAAAATTTTTTTGCTCTCTTCTCTTCATTATGTTTCAATTTTGAGTATAACACCTGCACAAACTATATGAGTGTTAAAAATTGTTTGAATTTTTTTGTTGAAATATTTTATTTATTTCTTCCTCCTCTAATTTATTATTAACACGGGAATACTTCTTCAAATTTCCGATATATTCTGTTATTACAGCTATGTTGAATAAATTTCAAAAAAAATTTGTGAAAAAAATTCATTTTAAATTATAAGCAAAATTAAAAATCTCGATTTTTATCGTAAACTTGGCTCAGTGGTAGTGCTCTAAGATTCGAGTCTAAGGGTCTCAGGTTCGAATCTCACCTGAGTCGATTTGATTTTGCCTTCGAAAAAAAGTTGGTATATCCCAACTTTTTTCAAAAAATTTTTTTTTGAAAGTTGTTCAGCATAGCTAAAAATAACAGAATATACCAGAAATTTGAAGGAGTATTCCCATGTTAGCACGGGAATACTCCTTCAAATTTCCTATATATTCTTTTATTTTAAGCTATGCTGAACAACTTTCAAAAAAATTGATTTTAATAAAGGCAAAAAAGTTATTTCGATCGGGGAATCGAACCCTCGACCTTTTAAAGTCAAGCACATTACCACTAAACTATGAAGGACAGAATTTTCGTTTTTACAATTCAATTAAGTTTTTTCAAACCAACTTTTTTCAAAAAATTTTTTTTTGAAAGTTGTTCAGCATAGCTTAAAATAGCAGAATATACCAGAATTTTGAAGAAGTATTCCCGTGTTAACATGGAAATCCCAAATTCCACCTGAGTCGATTTGATTTTGCCTGGCTTACTCCTTCAAATTTCCGGCATATTCTGTTACTTTAAGCCATTTTGAACAACATTAAACAAATTTTTTGAAAAAATTTGGAGTATACCAGGCAAAATCAAATCGACTCAGGTCGAATTCGAACCCGAGACCATTAGACTCAAATTTTAGGGCACTACCACTGAGTCAAGTTCACTGTAAAAATCGTGATATTTAATTTTGCTTATAATTTAACATGAATTTCTTTCTTATTATAAATAACAATTTTTTTGAATGTTGCTCAGAATAGCTTCAAATAATAGAATATACCGGAAATTTGAAAATTTCCCGTGTTAACTAATAAAAAGTTTATTTCAGGTAAAATACTAATCTCATATAAAAATGTATAATCATATGAGCGAGAGGAAGAACGTGACAACTCAATTTTTTCTCTTCCAGCCTGCACTTGATCACACCATGTTTTTGTCTAAGTATAAACTCATATAGAAAGGCAGTTATGTTTTTTATGCGAGAAGATTTCGTCAGCCAGCCAAATTGTGGCCATCTTTCGCCTTGTAAAAAGTTGCAGAGTATATAATCAGTAGTATTTCACCAAATATGCATTTATGGGGATCAATTTTTGATGCTTGTTTCTCGGTTTATAAAGCTTGTTTTAAATTGAGGGCTCAAAAAAGTTGAATGGCGAATAGCGCAGTGGCAACTGTTTAGTATTGGGTTGTTCGATAAGTACTGTCGCCCCCCCCCCAAATACATCTAAATTCGACATTTTTCGTTGAAATTTTTTTCAAATTATGCAAAAATGCATGCTGAATACGATCGAATCAGTTTTTTTGAGTGTAACTCATGTTTTCGTGTCTATATACAGACTTTTTCAAAAAATGGGGGTTTTCAATGGTGCAAATTAATTTTAAAATGTCGATATTTGACTATAAAAGTCGATTTTCGACTAAATTTTCGACCCTCCTAGGGTTTTTCTAGTCGAGGAATCGATTGTGCGCATTTCAGAGAAATGAAAATACTTGTATAACCCTGATTCAGGGAATACAAAGTTTTTGAGTATATATTCGGAAAGTTCATGAAAAATAGTGCATCTTTTGTTTTTACGACACCCTCTGAATTGTTGTAGTTTTTGGAATAATTGCATGTGAAGTTTCGTCTGTGTATTATAACGAAAACATTTGCCTAGGTTTCAAATTCCTGATTTAATCAAAAGTTGTTTATTGACGCGAAAATAATTTGAATTTCTTGAGCATCTAGGAAAAAGTAAATATAGCATTTTTCTCAACTCAATGAGACGAACAAAATGACATCAAAATTATCCAATTTGAACATTGTTTTGGGTTATTGAAACGAAAACATGAATTAGAATTTTCGCTTCATTAACCCAAAATGATTTTCAAATTGAATAATTTTGGTGTCATTTTATTCCTTTCATTGAGCTGAGAAAAATAGTTATTTTTTTCTAAATGCTCAAGAAATTCGAATTATTTTCGCTTCAATTTTTGCAAATTTTGATTGAATTAGGAATTTGAAAGCTAGGCAAATGTTTTCGTTGTAATATACAGACGAAACTTCATATGCAATTTTCTCGAAAACTACAACAATTCAGAGGGTGCCATAAAAACAAAAATTGCTCCATTTTTCATGAACTTTCCGAATATATACAAATTATGACAAAAATTCAATTTTGACAAAAATTTCAATTTTTGAGCAAAAATTCGATTTTTTTTAAATTCGACTTTTGAGCAAACAATTTTTTCGATTTTTTGGGCACCCTGTAAGTTATTTCCAAACAAAATTCTATGTAAATAAGCTTCCTAAAAGCTATTTGCGAGTGTTTTTATTCGATTTTCTC
>OZJO01028849.1:0-21825 GCA_900406225.1 Acrobeloides nanus | reverse complement strand
TGTGCTATAGTTTGTTTCAAAAAGAGATATTATACAAAACTTCCCGACCCCAGTTATGAGCGATTTCATCCGATCTGGCAAGTTAAGCAACGTTGGGACCGCGGGTTCGATCCCGCTTGGAGCCAATTCTTTTTGCTTTGTCCAAAAACGAATAAAAACTTTTGCCTAGGGGTAATTTTATGAGGAAAATCGATTGCACGCATTCCCAATGAGTGAAAACGCTATCTTAATCCTGATTCAGGGAAGAGGTGTGTGTATTGAAGCGAAAATGTAAATTATTCAAATTTTAGCCGGAAAACCGGCTGTCTAGGGGTAATGTTATGCGGGGGATAGGACAGGATTTTTTCAAACAACTCACTGAATCAAATAAACCGTTTCAGCCGTTGAATTTTCTATCAACAAGAAAACCAATAATACACATTGAAAAAATACCATAACCCCATATGGTATATGTAAAGTCAAATTTCGTTGAATGAGCACCAATGTTAGGATTACACAAATCAAGCCAATTGTTCCGAACTGAATTTAAATGAGATTTAAAAATCAAATTTTTGAAATTTACCACTGGAGCCATATAACCATATATTAGATTGGTAATTACATAAAAGCCCACATTCCATTGGACTTCCTCATAACGAGGTTTCATATAAATGTTAGCAGCATTTACACAAGCACCAAATGGAGCTCGTATCCAGTCGTTTATGATATCTAAATAAAGTTTCAAAAATGATCAAAAAACTATTTACACCCACCAAAAACATATGGATGAAATCGATCACAAGCATTCAAAAATTGATATGTCGCATCCCTCCACGAAGTATTGTTCAAAATCTCTGGATACAATTTCATTACATCCACGACCTCTATCGTCAAACCATCATCTTTATAGGCATATTTAGTCATCGGCAATGAGTTTAACGACATATTGACGGGTTTATGCTGGAAAAAATAGATACAAACAAAAGTGCAGCGCTCCTTTCTATGAACAAAGTAATAAGTCAAATTATTACTTATAAATTCCTGCAGTTGGCAATTCGAATAAAGTTTTGAGAGTTTCTTTAGCCTAACTTTAATGTAGTCAACAAGTTAAGTGATACCTAGACAACTAGCTGGAAAAAGGAAGTAAACATTAATAATGTTTATTAGATATACTACAACCATCGAAGCATAAAACCACTTATGGCTATAGCTATCCGTAGAACTGTATATGATGTTGTTAATATTGCGGCGCACGTAGAAAAAGCAAGATTCCCGAAATTGTTATTTCCGCCTTGCATAAGTTTACTAAATAAAATTTAAAAATAATTTCTTTGAAATATTTCTGTACAAAAATGTAAATAAATAATTTAAATTTGTTTGAACAAAAGGCAAAAACGTAAGTTGAGAATTTACAGGGTGTCCCAAAAAAGGGGCACTTTTGGGATTTTTGTTCAATTTTTTCAAAATTTGTTAAGTTTTTCAAGTTTCATCAAAATAGCCATATAGTGGGTTTTTCTATGCGAGATTGAGAGCATTGCAAGGCCTTGAAAATGTTCCCTGACCCTGATTCAGGAAAGATCGTGTGCATTGAAGCGAAAATAGGTTAATACAGGGCAGAGAAGCTTTTCAAGGTCCGAAAATGTTTCGTGCTAGGTGTCCTGACGGTGATAAAATTTCGAAAAAATGTCACTATATCAAGGGAGCACTGTAAATCATCTAATAAACATTTTTTAAAATTTTCTTACCGACGTAATATTGTTGAAAAAAATTCTGTATAGTTTGATTTGATTAAATTTCTATTACGTAATTACAGGGTGGCCCAAAAGTTCTCGCCCTAATCTTGTTATGTATATATTTGTAATATTTGATAACAAATTTGATTTAAAACCTAACAAAAACCAATAATAACAACAAAATTTAACTATTTATTTTCAAAATGGCCACCTTGGGCATCAATGCACTTCTTCAAACGCTTCGGGAAGTCGTCCACAGCTCGATCAATGACTTCTTGAGGTATAGCGTTCCATGCCTTAACCAAACTTTTCTTCAGCGCTTCGATCGACTGATGGGGCTTTGAATTGCTTCGTTTTTCAAAATGCTCTATAATGAGAAGTCCTCCACACATAAATCAGGCGAATTCGGTGGCCATTCTCCATTGTTTCGCTTCGGGCTGATGTCGACTTCGATGCATTCAGGGAAGATGTCTCTGACCAAATCTCGAGTTTCTTCTGTTCGGTGTGATGAAGCGCCGTTTGATAGAGCGCGTTTTTCCTTGCTCAAAAAGACGAATAATACCTCCTTGAAACTCCTTCATGCTAAAAAAATTGATTATAGATCAAAAATCAAATAAAATCATTAAAATATATACATAACAAGATTAGGGCGGGAACTTTTGGGCCACCCTGTACTTATTGGTGCTCCCATGACTAATTGGTGAAACATGATGAAACATAGAGGAAACATGGTGCAACATAGGTGAAACATAGGGGAAACATGGACGAAATTTTTTTCCATTTTTCAAAATTTTATTCTATTTTTACTTTTTGTTATTTCTGAATAATTTTTTTATTTTGAAGCTTTTTTTAGGTAAAATGCTTAATAAATCCAGCGATTATAATTCGACTGTTTCAGGGTCGATTTTTGTCAATTTGAAACACCAAAATGTCTTTATTGAGCTTCATACATCTGCAATAATGATAATCATAATATTCACTATATTTATAAGCTTTTCATCTAAAAAAGCTTCAAAATAAAAAAATTATTCAGAAATAGCAAAAAGTAAAAATAGAATAGAATTTTGAAAAATGGAAAAAAATTTCGTAACCTGACGGAGTCGAATCCTTGACCTTGTGGCTTCAAGGTGAGAGCTTAGCCAATGAACCACAAGAGATACAGAGTAGCAACAAAAACCTCACTTTTGCGATTTTTCGAGCAATTTTTTTGCCAAAAAAATTTTTTTCTAAGTGATCCTGTGGGGGGTTTTTCTATGCGAGGAATCGTTTGCGCGCATTGAAAAATCTTCAAAACGCTTCCTTGACCATGAAATCGTTAAAAAAATCAGAATTTTTCATTTTTTTTCAAATTTTTAACGATTTCATGGCTAAGGAAGCGTGTTGAAGATTTTTCAATGCGCGCAAACGATTTCTCGATAGAACCCCCGCCTCATAGGGGGTTTTCTATCGAGAAACCCCCCATAGGGTCATTTTGAAACAAATTTAAAAAAATTTTTTGGCAAAAAATTGCTCGAAAGATCGCAAAAGTGCGGCTTTTTTGGCCACATTGTAATATTTATAATACATTTGAAATCAACTATCATCTAATCGTATAAAATAATCAATTTTAATTATGGATTTGCTCAAAATCGGTGGGGGTTCCGCAGCTAATTCCGGCGCATAAGTTACTAGTTTTTGATGCTCTTCAAAGATATAGCAGCCTTTATTGAAAACTCGACCATCAACTCATTTGTGTCCCTTGTTAATTCCTTTTCCAGTTAGTTGTCCAGATATTAATTACATTAAAGTCAGACTAACGAAACTCTCAAAATTTTCTTCGAAGTGCCATCTGCAGGAATTTATAAATAATAATTTGGCTTATTACTTTGCTCATAGAAAGGAGAGCTGCAATTTTTGTTTGTATCTATTTTTTCCAGCATAAACCTGTCAATATGTCGTTAAACTCATTGCCGATGATTAAATATGCCTATAAAGATGATGGTTTGACGATAGAGGTCGTGGATGTAATGAAATTGTATCCAGAAATTTTGAACAATACTTCATGGAGGGATGCGACATATCAATTTTTGAATGCTTGTGATCGATTTCATCCATATGTTTTTGGTGGGTGTAAATAGTTTTTTGATCATTTTTGAAATTTTATTTAGATATCATAAACGACTGGATACGAGCTCCATTTGGTGCTTGTGTAAATGCTGCTAACATTTATATGAAACCTCGTTATGAGGAAGTCCAATGGAATGTGGGCTTTTATGTAATTACCAATCTAATATATGGTTATATGGCTCCAGTGGTAAATTTCAAAGATTTGATTTTTAAATCTCTTTTAAATTCAGTTCGGAACAATTGGCTTGATTTGTGTAATCCTAACATTGGTGCTCATTCAACGAAATTTGACTTTACATATACCATATGGGGTTATGGTATTTTTTCAATGTGTATTATTGGTTTTCTTGTTGATAGAAAATTCAACGGCTGAAACGGTTTATTTGATTCAGTGAGTTGTTTGAAAAAATCCTGTCCTATCCCCCGCATAACATTACCCCTAGACAGCCGGTATTCCGGCTAAAATTTGAATAATTTACATTTTCGCTTCAATACACACATCTCTTCCCTGAATCAGGATTAAGGTAGCGTTTTCACTCATTGGGAATGCGTGCAATCGATTCTCCTCATAAAATTACCCCTAGGCAAAAGTTTTTATTCGTTTTTGGACAAAGCAAAAAGAATTGGCTCCAAGCGGGATCGAACCCGCGGTCCCAACGTTGCTTAACTTGCATGATCGGATGAAATCGCTCATAACTGGGGTCGGGAAGTTTTGTATAATATCTCTTTTTGAAACAAACTATAGCACAATGGTAGTGCACTTGGACAGTAGCCAGGAGGCCCGGGCNCCCCCCCCCCCCCAATTCATTCAGCATATAAATTTTTGAAAAAATCGACCTTTTTTTTGGTCGACAACATATAGCCCGAGGTAGCTTGTCCCCCCTCCTTTTCATGTTGCATGTATCCCCCCCCCCTACTGGTGACCTATGGGTCCGAGTTCGAGTCCTGGTCGGGTCCGAAAACTTTTGTCCAATTTCTTATTACCTATCTTGACTTTATAAATTTTATAGATTTTACCTATTTCCTTGTTTTTCGATTTTTCAGATTTTTAGTATTTCCTATTCTTATTTTCTTGAAATCGACACAGATAAACTTCAAATTTTAGAAGAGCTCAATTTGCTCGCCTCATAAACCGTACTACTACTGACTTCAACTATGGAATTTACATCAATAGTATGAGAATCGATAGGTTTATGATCTTCATAAATCTATCATTATCTGTAGCTATAGCCTTTTTGAGGCTCTTCAAGACCTTCAATCGATTTTATGCGATGTATTTTATACATGAATATAACAATCTTTTTACCATGTCTCATACAACAAAGATATGTATTGTCATAACTATGAGTTCCATGTTGATGTTTATGCCTTTCGTGGCATTTCCTAGTAATTTTTTTAAAATGATTTTTAGCTTGAGACATGTTATCGTATGTAAATATTTGAATTTTTAGAATTTTGTAAAGTTGAAATTACAACTGGTGCAATTTTTCCATATACTATTTGTTCGCGGATATTAACGACATCATATATGGTTTTAAGGATAGCTATAGCAGTATTAGGTTTTGTGCTTGGTATACTGACGGTGATCAGATTTCGGAAATATCTCAAGAAAAATACTTGGTCAAAATTGAGAGCGGAACAAGAAAGAACTTTAATAATACAGGTATATTTTAAAGCGGTGGCCTACAGGGTCAAGGGGTCGTACGGTTAACAGCGATCAGTACGGATCCGTACGGTTCAACTTAGGAACGCACATCTAGATTTATACTTATATTTTAGACTTTCTGTGACCTGATCGATTTTGTAGCATTTTTTGCTCCATTCTTAGCATTCCGACTTCTTTACCTTAGCCCATATGTTGTTTCAAGAATCGTACCGTATATTTATGTCTTAAATCTTACGTCGAAGAAACCAGTAACTATGGCTTGTTTCGGGCATTGTATTGATGCGTAAGTGATTATTAAACCTGGTGTAAAATTCGAGTTTTTTAAGCATAATAACCCTATGTTTGATGAAGAAAATACTGAAACTTGAAAGAAAAACAGAATCTATTGTCTTGCTTTCGATGAAATAGAATTTGTTGTTTTATTTTTTGAAATATAAATAAAAATTGAGACCGAGCTCAATTACACAACAAGATATAGACCGAGCGTCTATGATACTCCATTATACAACAAAAAGTACAGTACATAGACATGATGAAAGAGAGATATGGCTGACTTTTTCGGCGCTAGGCTTTTCCGAGCTTTCTAACTTCTCGCATTTTCGGCGCTCGGATTAGATTTTTCTCATAGACTAGATTTTAACACCTTTGGCCAAAAGTTTTCGTGGTGTAGTGGTGAGTTTGGCGATCTCACGACCGACACATCCGTTTTCGACTCCCGTTGGGGTCATAACTATTTTCACTAAGTGTATCGATTTTTCAACAACCCAAATATATTTTTTCCCGATGTCAAAAAATTTATGTTTTTAATGGTTTTTACCTATACCTAAACACAAGCTAAAGCATTTAGACCTCGATATCGCCTAAGGGATTTTATCTATACTTAGACATGAAAATGGATATGTAATAAGCCTCTGAACCTTTCTTTCTACCACCTTCCGAGAATGAGCGAGAATTTTTATGTTCAGACTCGGGCAAATGTTCTCCTGGAGATAGTTAGGTGAGTTCCGATGGCGAGCGAAGGGAGAGTTTTTGTAAGAAGGGCGTTGGGATTTTTGAAATCTCATTTTTCTGTAAATTTTTTAAATGATGAGAAATAAAATGATCACCCTGTATAGTAAAAATGTTTCAGTTTAGAAATAATTGCAATACTCACAGAAAAAACCTTCACTATACTTCACGTCACGAGCGGATCCGCGATTGGCCCTTTATCGGAGTCAAAAGTTGTCGCAAGCCAATTTTTTGGAGGTCTCTAGGTGGATTCTGCTAATTATTCTAGCTTGTGACAACTTTCTTATTCCGGAAGGGTAAATCGCGGAGCTCGCGACTGAAGTATAGATAACAAACTTTCCATTTATAAAATACTTTCAATAAAATATTTTCTTAAACTTTAACAAATACCAATTTTTACGTCATATACATGTTTTAAGCCATTTTTATATCTCTAATCCCCACTTATGCAAATAATGTCTAATAAATCCCCACGTTTGCAAATAATGTCTAGTCTTAAATTAGAAATAATTACATCTCAACTAAAATACATTCTCTATTCAAGACGGCATAATGTAACACGAATCTTTTTTATTATTATTATAAATTTGTTAAAAGATAATGAATAGAAAATCTTAACAATCTATCATTTAAAGGACCAGTCCAGTAAGTTACAACCATATGAAAAAATGATATATTCGGAAAGATCATGAAAAATGGAGCATTTTTTGTTTTTACGGTATATTCTGAATCGTTGTAGTTTTCGAGATAATTGCGTTTGAAATTTTAAATTTGTGTACAAGCTCTTCGTTGTAATACACAAACTTTTTTGAATTTTTTGCGGAAAAATCGATTTTTGCATCGATTTTTTCAATTTTCATAAAATGAACACTGTAGCAATTTTTTATAGCTAAATGAGACGAACAAAATGACACCAAAATTATCCAATTTGAATATTGTTTTGGGTTATTGAAACGAAAACATGAATCAGGGTTTTCGTTTCAATAACCCAAAACAATTTTCAAATTGGATAATTTTAGTAACATTTTATTCGTCTCGATAAGTTATAAAAATTGGTACAATATTCATTTATGAAAATTCGATTTTCCCGCATAAAATCGCCACGAATCTCCCACTCTAACTTTCGCCACGTAGCTGTTGCCACGATAACTTTCGCCACCACGTAACTTTCGCCATGTAACTTTCGCCATGTAACTTTCGCTAAGATAACTTTCGCCACGATATTATGTGGCGAAAGTTATAGTTTTTTGGCAACGTGGCGAACATGAAATGTGGCGAAAGTTATAGTACCCTTTTTTCTGATTCACCCTGTAAAACCTTTCGAATCCAAAAACGATACAAAGTCTACTTAATTTCATTTTACCTTTAAAATAATTCTATATAACTTATTTCTTTTCTTAGAACAAATAACAATATTTCCATAAAACAAATCTAGCCATTCTGAAAGCATGACAACGAGGTATAAATTGCTTTTAGATAGGTAGAGATGTTTGAACTTTATTTCACTGTGTATAAAATGATTTTCCTTGGGTAATTTTTTTTATTTTTATAAGGAAATTAAGTCTTGTTACTTAGCAACAAATCGAGAGATTAAAAATCTTTCTTTCTAGGTCCAATGGTTCACTTTCTTTTATTTTATCGGGTCTAAGCTTGCTTTAAATAATGTTAATATTAGTGGACTCTATCTCAGAAGATTCCAAATTGATGAAAAAAACGACTAGAAAACGAAAGAATCCTAATATTTTGAATTCTTGTGCTGTATGTGAAGCTCCGACGCAATATTCTCATTATGGTAAGTCAAAATTTAACAATTATATCAGGGGGCAAAAATTTGGGGATAAATTCCGCATTCGATATCTCGTTACATAAAAGATCTTTCGATAAAATTTTTTCGGCAATAGACAAGCGTCCACGAAGAATTAGGCCAGCTATATGAAAAAATGATGACTTTTATAAATATATATGTAATTATCCGTCACAGCAATTTTTTTCTCGAAAAATGGCGAAGGTTTAAAGTTTTTTATAAAGTTAACAAAAAGAGTGAAATTTTTTTACATTATTTAGAGGATGGATGAAACTAATTTTAAAAAAATTTTGGTCCAAACTTTTTTCCTTGTTGAGCAGTGACGTAGCCAGAAGTTTTTTTTGGGGGGTACTAAGCCTTTAAGTGGTGGGGAGGTACCAAGCCTTTTTTCTAAAAAAATTATAAGGGGGACTCTTATGTTTTTTATTTTTGGGCCTTCGGCCCGTAAGGGGGGGGGGGGATACCGGTACCCATTGTACCCTCTGTGGCTATGTTACTATTGCCGAGATATACGCGTTTTCGCAAAAACTGAGATTTTCGCTTCTGAGGCCTCTAGAAAATCAACAAAAGTGCAAACTAAAATTTTTTACGATAGTTGCTCCTGAGGTCGTAATGTGACCTCCGAGTTTTTTTTCGCGGCATGTTTTTCTTCGACCCAGCATAGCCCCACAAGAGGGGTTGAGCGAGCAATGGGGAGAGGGGGGATTAAAGGACGCGTCACGAAGCGCTCTTTAACCTCGCAAAAACGTAACCCCGCGAAATCTTAACCCATCTCGAGACGAAGCCCCTCCAGCAGAGCTGGACTGAAGAAAAAACGGGACGCAACGCAAGAAAAATAATTAAAAAAATATTTTTTGTAAATGTGGGAAGTGAATATGGCCGAAAAAACCAAAATTTCCGACGCTTTTTAATATGAAAACTCGCAAAATTTTGATTTTAAAACAGTTAAATTTCAACTTATTAAACCTTAAAATTTAGGTGCCCCAAGCTGCTTCGCATGTAAGATTTTTTTCCGTCGAATGGTGCTTGCGGAGAATAGAATCCAATGTAAATATAATCCAACATGTGACATTTTTGGAAGTATGAGAATTTACTGTTATTTTGAGTATTTTTTTAGGCTTAATTTGCCCATCATGCCGTTTCGACAAGTGTATATTAGTGGGGATGAATCCAAGAGTTATTCAATTTCCGAACAGTGCGAAAGCTATCGAAATTGTTGCTTATATAACTAGAAGAAAGCAAATGCTAGAGGAAAAATATTGTCAATTACCGATAGTGGTATGATCATGCAATTTAAAAATATGATTATATCTTAATTCGATAAAGGGGGGAGGGTCCTTAAGAAATTTTGGTAAAAAGCATGGGAAGGGGGTAATCAAAATTACCCCTCCCCCTTAAAAGCTTCATGGTGTCTAAAAGAACTTTTTAGAAAAAGCCAACTTTTACCAATTCAGTTAATTGGTATGAAATCGACTCTTTGTTATATTTGGAGGCTAAAGTGCGCCAACTCCGAGAATCTGAATATAACCCAACTTTTTATTTTGAGAACATCCATGAGATTTTGGAAAACCCATCAGAATTAGCCAATTCTCACAAATATGAAGTAAAATCTTTAAAATTAACCGGTTCAATAATAAAAAAAGTTGAATAAATTTAGAAGCCGAAAAACTGGCCAATTAACATGGATAATCTTCGAGAAAATTATGACTATATTTTTCATGAATTAAACGCGTTGTCGAAAAGATTCAAACGAAATTGGCTGGTGGTTGATATCATCATAACTATTGAGACCGTTAAAACATTACCTTTCTTTTATCAGTTGAGTCCAGAGGACAAAGTAAATTTGAAAAAATTTTGACTTTAGTAGAGAAGGAGTAAAAACTTTTTAACTCAATTATTAGCTAGAGCAAGTTCCCCTGGTGGCAGCCACTTAAAGGACCAGTCCAGCAAGTTACAATCATATGGAAAAAATGATATATTCGGAAAGATCATGAAAAATTGAGCATTTCTTGTTTTTACAGCATGTTCTGAATCGTTGTAGTTTTTGAGATAATTGCGTTTGAAATTTTGAATTTGTTACAAGCTCTTCGTTGTAATACACAAACTTGTTAGAATTGTGTATTACAACGAAGAGCTTGTAACAAATTCAAACGCAATTATCTCGAAAACTACAACGATTCAGAACATGCCGTAAAAACAAAAAATGCTCCATTTTTCATGATCTTTCCGAATATATCATTTTTTCATATGATTATAACTTACTGAACTGGTTCTTTAATCAGGGGAGCAATGCCCTATTGAATAAACGGGCACGTTGAAATTTTTCTTTCTAGATTAAACTTCTCGAATATGTAGCCATTATTAACTCTGAATTAATGAAGTATTTTTATGCGACTCAATATAGAAAGAATGTGTTAGTGTATCCGGATGGCTTCATCCCCATAAAATCGATAACCAACTCTCCGAGCGATTCAAGGTTAGATTTATATTGATTGTTGAAATTTATTAAAGGGGATCAGATTTGTGGTCACTTCATGAAAAAAATTTTTTCAGCAATCTTTGCGAAAATGACTTTTTATGGTTAAAAATAAGCGGGAAATCGATTCCACGCATTCCTGAAACATGAAAATGTCCTCCTGACCCGGTTTTGGGGTATCCGAGTCTCTCGATACCCCTCCCCCCACTATCCCAACTTCTTTCTAACGTTTTTCAGTCTGCGCCATTGATCAAAACCTATTCATAGCTGTTTATCTATGACTATGTTTCCAATTTGGACTTCGGATTCATTCGAGATAATGAACCGTTTTACACCCTCCAGTTCCATATTGCAACTCTTATTATCAACTTCCGACTTGTGGATTGCGGGGGATGGGGTATCGAGAGACCCGGATACCCGAAACCGGATCAGGAGTACGTTTTCATGCCTCGGGAATGCATGGAATCGATTTTTCGCTTATTTTTAACCATAAAGAAGTCATTTTCGCAACGATTGCTGAAAAAAATTTTTCACGAAGTGACCACAAACCGGACCCTCCTTTAACCATTTTTGCAGAGAAATTTCCCAAATTGAATACAAAGTCTATTGCCAGAACGAGAATTCGATTGAAAACGCGAATTTAAATCTAGTAGAATACATCCTCCTTAAATCCATAATATTCTGCTACTCCACTATCCCAGGCATTTCTGAAAAAGGGAATCGATTATTAACCGAGCATCGAGAATCGTATGCTAGTTTGTTGTTGAAATACCTTCAAACGAATATGGGAGCAGAATGTGGAGCAAAAAGATATCTCGAAATTTTGAGCCTAATTCCTAGACTCGCTCAAATTGCCGCAGATACGCGCCAAATTTACATACAAATGGGGTTGATGAAAAGGAAACATATGAGACTACATCAATATGCATTAGATTTTGATGAGCCGTTGTCTGAACTTTTGGATCAGTTATTTTTTAAATAAATATTTTTATAGTGAAGATGGGCCTTTCGAGTAGCATAAAAATATCATACAAAGAGTTTCAACCAACTAAAGACTTTTTATGACCAGCGCTATAATAAATGTCGTGAAAAATTGTGCGATGTTGTTGTAGTCGAACCAGATGTGTGACTTGGAGGCGTGCCCGTTGAAGGTGCTCCAGTCTAATCAGATGTGTGACTTGGAGGGGTGCTCGTTGGAGGTGCTCCAGTTGAAATAACGGAACCATTATTGTAGTTGGGCATTTCTGGTGGGAATGTATCAAGAAATATTGGCAATAGCTTAATAATAATAAAAATAAGTTGAAAAATTTTCTAGAATTTTCGATTAATTTTAGGCCTTTTCTATAAAACTATCATAAACATAGGTCGACAATCTGGGGGGGGGGAAGGGGACCCCCGATTAGATGGTCCCAAAAAAGGACCTATTTTTAGCTTGAGGTAGTCTTCTGTCACCCAATTTTTATGGACCACCTCATATGTTCGACGGGGTCTATGAATTGGTCCCCCCTCAATTTTAGGTCCATAAGTGAGTGGGTCAGAGGGTCCCAATTGATTTTTTAATTAAAAAACAATTTTCTAGAATTAAAAAAAATATAATTTTCAAAACTTACTCTATTAAAAAGAACTTGGTCAACTGCCCTATATCCCGACTTCATGGTTGGATTCTGATTAATGTCAAGATATTCCATATTAGTAACCAAATATTTCGTTCTTGTCCAAGTATCGTCCATTGTCGGTTTTCTAGAAAAAAATACCTATTTTTTAATATAATTTCTACCATTTATACCCATATTTTGCAAATTGGTCCATGTTTCTCCAAAAAAGTTGCCAATTTTGATATTGGTCATGTTGGTTTCAGATTCTGTTATCAACTTCCAAAAGAACACAAAAGGAATTTCGGCAAAATGTGGCACGGCTAAAAATTTTTTTGTTTAATAGTTTATAGATATTTTTCTTTACGCTGCCAGCCGGGGACTGTATACTCAGTGAAAGAATAAACATCTGGCGCCCAATAAGAAAATTGATAAATGTATACATCAGTGTTGTTGTTTAGCAAATACAGGGTGGACCAAAAAAACCGGATTTTTCGATTTTGATGATCAACCACAAAGATCACTTTACTAAATTTTTTCTCTTTGATAAGTTTGACAGAAAAGCTAGACACGTAGAAATTTTTTTATAAAAAAAGTTTATAAAAAAATTTCTACGTGTCTGGCCTTTTTTGTCAAACTTATCAAAGAGAAAAAACTTAGTAAAGTGACCTTTGTGGGTGATCATCAAAATCGAAAAATCCGGTTTTTTGGTCCACCCTGTAAAACTCAGCGTCTTTAGCCGAAAAACCAGTGAACGAGAATGAAGTGCCGACCTATGAAAGGAGTTTTATAGATAAAATAAATAGTGAAATTTTCATTGGGGATCAAGTAACGTTACTATCAAAGTGTCAAGGTAGTAACTTGGTGACAAGGGAATAAAGTCTGTTTTTTCGCAAATACCGAGTTGCGGATTTGTAGTTACGAAAAAATTTCAAAACGCCTCTCCTCCGTCAGTTTTCATCCGTTTTTGATGATCTTGAGCTTAAAAAAATCCTGAAAGCCTATTTTACAACGTTACGGACTGACTTTGTGGATTTTTATTTTCTAAAAAATAGTTTTCTTGACATCTTTGCAAACACAAAATGAGGCAAAAAGAAATGTTCGCCGCCAGGATTTGAACCTACGCCTTCGGAATAGAGCCCAAACTATAAATCCGCAACTCGGTATTTGCGAAAAAACAGACTTTAGGTGTCAAGGTAGTAAGGAGATGTCAGTAACGAAGCAATGCTATTTAACCGTACAACTTTTTCTGGACACTTTATGGATTAGGCCTTAAGCTTAAGCCTAAGGCCTAAAATGTTACTACCTTGACATACTAGAGACAAGGTAGTAACGTTACTACCTTGACTCCAAACCACACAACAACGTATAGACCAAGCGTCTATGAGTCTCCATTATACAACAAAAGTACAGTAAGACATGATGAAAGAGAGATATGGCTGACTTTTTCGGCGCTAGGCTTTTTCGAGCTTTCTAACTTCTCGCGTCTTCGACGCTCGATCATTCCGAGTTTTCTGAATTCTCGAGCCTTCGGCGTTCGGTTTTTCCGAGCTTCCTAACGGAGATGTGTCGCTTGCGTCAAAATTATTTGCGTCAATTTTTGATTGCGTCAAAGGTCAATTGGTTTTTGAAGAATTAGGGTTAAAGTTTTGCGCATTATTTCTTAAACACTTTAATCCTAATCTTTTCAAAAACCAAGAACAATTTTTGAGATTTTTTAACAGAATATTTTTTTGAGATGCTCTTGAAAATGTCTTTGCAATTTTTAAAAATTCCTTCAAGAAAATTGGATTCAAGTTTTCGCTTTAATAACCATGCTACTTTTTTTCAAACTTCAAGCGTCAAAAAGTTCATGAAAAAAAGCTTTTCAAATTTTTTCGTTTTCGTGTAGGTAACATAAAATTTTATGCTCTAAAATATTATCATGTTTTCGAAAAGATGATTTTCCGTGACCATGGTCTTTTAAGAGGCGATATCTTAAGAACTCAAATGGAGGGAAGGCACAGTGAAAAAGTTTTTCAAATTTTTTTGAAACCAACATAACCCTAGGTTTTTGAGGTCCCTGAGCAAGAATCTGACGTCCTTTTTGAATCCGACCTATAGTTTTGGAGATACTGACATCAGAAATCCCTGGTACGGTCGAAAATTTCGTCAAAAATCGACTTATATAGCTAAATATCAATATTTTAAAATTAAGTTGCATCATTGAAAAACCGCGATTTTAAAAAAAGTCTGTATATTGACACGAAAACAATGCTTATTCTCAAAAAGACCGATTGGATCGTATTCAGCATATACTCTTGCCTAATACTGAAAATTTTTTGAAGAAGGATTTCTGGATCGAGATTTAGAGAATAAATCTTTCCAAACAATCTAATACATAGAATTTGAATTTTTAGATACTTCATTCCGTCGCATAAACCTAAGTACCGCACATTAGGTACCGCCTTTTAGCCGGACCCTTAAAAATGGAAGGCAAGCACATTACAATTGCGCCAAACATGCAAGTCGTTGAAGAACATTGTAAAATAACGACATTATTGAACTCAAAACTTTTCGTGTCAATAGTATTGACACGAAAAAGTAGGTGCTAGCACCGGCACCAGCACCCAAAAGCACCGACTGGGTGCTAGCACCCAAAAGCACCGATTGTGGTGCTAGTTACTAGTGGGTGCTAGCACCAATGGGTGATCGATGCTGATAGGTACTAGCACCTATGGGTGCCAGCACCTATGGGTCCTAGCACCTATGGGTGCTAGCACCCATGGGTGCTGGTGGGTGCTAGTACCCATATTTTTTTAGATTTGCATTTAATCGATTGATTAAAAATAAACAAAAATTTTTGTAAAAATTAAAACATTAGGGGGTTGCCCCCTAAAAAATGAAAATTCAAAAATGTTTCCAAAATGGCTAATTTTTTGTACTCGGGGGTTTTCGGTCATGGGGATGGTAATATTAATTTTTAACAAAAATTAAAAAATTAGGCGTTACCCCCTAAAAATTCAAATTTTTGTAAAAATTAAAAATTAGGGGGTCACTCCCTAAAAATTCAAAATTTTCAAAAATTTAATTTTTTTTAAAAAAAACATTTTTTAATTATTGTAAAAATTATAAAAATTAAAAAATTAGGGGTTACCCCCCTAAAAATTTAATTTTTTCATGATTCGAGAGTGGGCGCATTCGATTCCTCGTCAAAAATTACACCAAGGAGTTTTGTGAAGTTTATTTCGGGGCCTAAAAAGCTCAGGAAACCCGAGAAAATTGCATTTTTTAAAAAACCTTTTTAAAAAAAACCTTTTTTTTCAAAAAATGCAATTTTCGAATGCGCCCACTCTCGAATCATGAAAAAATTAAATTTTTGAAAAAAATTGAATTTTTAGGGGGTAACCCCCTAACTTTTTAATTTTTACAAATTTAAAAAAATTAAATTTTTGAAAAATTTTGAATTTTTAGGGCGTAACCCCCTAATTTTTTAATTTTTACAAAAAATTTTGTTATTTTTGAATCAATCATTTAAATGCAATTCAAAAAAAAATATGGGTGCTAGGTGCTAGCACCCAGCACCCATGGGTGATAGCACCTATGGGTGCTAGTATCCATCAGCACTCAGAACCCATAGGTGCTAGCACCCACCACCTAAGCACCCACTAATGGTGCTGGGTGCTGGTGGGTGCCAGCACCCATGGGTTCTTTTAGGTGCTGGGTGCTAGCACCTACGGGTGCCAGCACCCAATAGGTGCTAGCACCCATAGGTGCTTTTGGTGCTCGGTGCTAGCACCTTTTCGGGCCCTGGTCAATACACAATAAAGAAAATTTTAGACACCCAAACCACTTTAATATTTTTAGTATGTACAGTGATCCCAACATTATTGTACAAGTTTTAAGAAAAAATCGATTTAGCAGTCCTGAAACCTCCCTTGTCAGACCTAGACTTATCCTTTTTTTAGGTACTTTTTTTAATATATCATACGAAAATGTTAAAGGATTAAAGCTATGAAAAAAGGTTGGTTAGCATCTCGAAAGTTAGAGCAGGAAATTAAATTCCATAAGGTAAAAAAAGTTATTTTCATTTTCAGCTATGAAAAGAAAGTATCCTATATTGTTAAAACTATGAAAAGAAGTGTCTTATATTGTTCAACGTCAGTTTCCGAAGTGTCTTGTTATGCTTCAACGTCAGCCATTTCTTAAGAACTTTAAAATTCGTAATCTCAAAAACTCTTCATCTGTTTTCCGAGTTGTTTGGGGAGTTACCATTTTTCGATGCGCTCTACATAAGGCCACTACATTTTGCTTTTTCCAAAGAAAATTCATTTTTGAGTTTAAAAATTGATTTTTTCGGCCCAACCCCCTATTTTTAAAATGAAAATCGTGTTTTTGAAGTTTTTGGTTATAAAAATTTTTTCTACATTAAATTTGATTGATTTTTTGCATATAGGGTTTGTCGTAGATGCGGAACATGATGGTGAGGTCAGATTTTGAAAAATTGCAACAATTAAAAAATTAGGGGTAACCCCTAAAAAATTGAAAAAATTAAATTTTTCAAAGTCTAACAATGGTCACATCCATCAAATTTTGGCTAGAGCTATTTCTTTGAATTTGTGACCCCTCCGGGGACCCGGATTTTGCGAAAAACCTAATTTTTCGACCACTTTTCTATTACATGACCTCATACACCCAATATAAAAGTTGTAGCCCGCGTTCTCGGCTTTACAATGATACCAAAATCATCGAAATTGGATTTGACCATTTGTTTAACTTACTTTTATTTAGTTGATGACTTCTAACTATACCAGTCCTTTTATCGAGACTACTTGTGAGAATGCTGAGCTTTTTTCTAAATCCAGCGCTATTCATGCTATTCATTATGTACAAATTACATTTTCTATTTCGAGTATTATTATAATCGTATTGAATTTACCATTTAAATGTTTTCGATATAAGAAGATGGCTATTCATAAAAACTTGAGAGTATGAGATAGTTCGAATTTATGTTAATCATCGTATTTTTAGATAATTATTGTATGTGCTATAGGCCTATACCTAATGCACTCTATGTCCAATCTATGCTTGCAGTTTTACCATCAAGTATGTATCTTTCCTCGGCGTGCAAAACTTGTATAAAAATATAATAGCGGTGTCTAGTGGTTAGTTCACCAAAAATCACATTTTAGAAAGAGAAGAGTCTGAAAAAAATTATTTTAAAAAAATTCTTGGAATTCAAAGAAAGAACCTTCGACGCTCAATCTCAAAAATTTTTTTTGTTGCGTTTTTCGGTTCATTTTTCAATTTTTTCGATTTTTTTCAAAAATTTAACACTCTTTAAAAATTTTAAGGTTTTTCTAAACTATTTTTGTAGGTAAACTATTATACTTACTCAAACTCATGTGAATTACGCATGCCCTTTTGGCGATGCGTCATACTCCGTGATGGAATGAATTTCGCGATAGTCGGATTCACTTGGTTACACATCGTTTTGTGCATCGAACGAACTGTAGCTATATTATATCCAGCAAAATATGAAGCTGCTGGGATAAAATTTGGGATCATCAGCACTTTATTTCTAGTAATTTTTAATATTTTCTTTGTGTTCCGCAATTAAAATTTTAGTTTTTATCTTTCATTCTATGGAATTTTTACATATTATATGGAGAAGATTTAAATAGAACAATGATATCTTGCTTCATGACTACACCAACAAATTCCCAACGTTGGACCATCGAATATGCAACATTAATGATGGTCGATTTAGTTGTTTTAGTAATAGATATAATTATTACTATTAAAAATCGTCGCTCTCTGAAAACGTAAGCAAAAAAATGACTTCGTATATGTCCCTTATGTTTCTTCTATGGCTAAATCTTTAAGATTTAATCACAATCATACGTGGACAATATGGGTGAGACCAGGGGGCAAAAAAGGGTACTACCCACCACCAGTCATGCACAACAATTGACTGACTAATTGAAAAACGAAATCCATTATTTTTCAAAATTTCTTTCCCAGTAAGAGATTAGACGCAAGAACATATCAAAACAGACTGATTTAGTGAAGTTTTCCTGTCAATTGCAATTGCCTCTTTTTTCACTTGTCAATTGCAATTGACATGTGTCAATTGCAATTGACAAGTGAAAAAAGAGGCAATTGCAATTGAAAAGTGAAAAAAGTTTCTTTTCAGAGAGGCAATTGCAATTGACAAGTGAAAAAAAGTGTCAATTGCAATTGACAGGAAAACTTCACTAAATCAGTCTGTTTTGATATGTTCTTGCGTCTAATCTCTTACTGAGAAAGAAATTTTGAAAAAATAATAATTTTTTTTTCAATTAGTCAGTCAATTGTTGTGCACAACTGCCCACCACCCTGGGTGGTACCACCTAGGGTGGTGGGGTGGTTCCATCCACATCACCCATCTAATCTTTTTTGACTATATTGCACCTAGTTTTTTTTGAAAAATTCAATTTTTTTTCATGAAACGAGAGTGGGCGCATTCGATTCCTCGTCAAAAACTACACCAAGGTGTTTAGTGAAGTTTATTTGACGTGATGAAACGCGCAGGAAACCCGGGAAAAAAGCATTTTTTGAAAATTGTTTTTTCAAAAATGTTTTTCAAAAAATGCCATTTTCTCGGGTTTTCTGAGTTTTTTAGCGGCCCAAATAAACTTCATTAAATCCCTTGGTGTAATTTTTCACGAGGAATCGAATGAGCCCACTCTCGTTTCATGAAAAATTGAATTTTTCAAAAAAACTAGGCGCAATATAGTCAAAAAAATTAGATGGGTGGTGTGGGTGAAACCACCCGGGTGGTACTACCTCGGAAAAAATCATGAAAATTTTGAAAATCATAATGGTCCCCCTTATGTTTTTTCGGCCGGCCGCGAGATGATGATGTTTTTGAAAATTTTGGCTATGATGACGTGGTAAGGGATGGGACCGTGTACCCGGCCACGTGTGATCGTGGATTTATAAAAAAATTTTTAGTCGTTTCGACAAGATGGCGTTTTCTCATGATCGTCTAGGCCAATCGTATCAAGTCTATGAAAATGCCAGAACCATGAGCGTTATATTGCCATTAACTATTGCACACTCTTTATTATTTTGTCTTTATTCATTGTTCACGGTGACAGTGAGGTTATTCTTTCATGATGTATACCCAATCACTTTTTGGTTTTTAATAGAATGTGCTAATACGGTAAAAAATGTTTGATTATAAAATTAACAAAGCAACTGAAAAGTGAGGGTGAAATTTTTTTGAAACACATTTTAGTGCAGGAACACGGGCTGCACTCCTGAAGCATGAAAATGCTTTCTTCGACTTGTTTTCGCGAAAATTACGGTTTTCCAACATTTTATTGTCTGTATAAAATGCTGAAAAAACAGTATTTTCGCGAAAATAAGTCGAAGAAAGCATTTTCACGCTTCGGGAGTGTGCACAATCGATTTCTCGCATAATTTGTACCCCTAATAAGTTATTTTATATAAAAAAATTTTTCTGAGAAAGGACCCTAATTGTCATCCCCTTTAATAACTTTGAAATTAATTATATCAAAAGATATCGAACCGATTTTTGGGAAACAACCATTTTTCGGTGCGCTCAACAAAATAGTATTCTTATTTTTTTAAAAACCTCAAAACGTTTCCAGAAACTTTTCAAAAACCGTTTGGCAAAAGTATTTAAGATCGTGGAGCAATGAATTTTTGAAATCGGTCGGTCAACGTGTTAGACCCTGTGGCGGGATTTATACTAAGACGCGGCTACGTCTTGCGCCGCGTCTTCAAAATGCAACGCGTGCTCAAAATGCACTAAGACGCGCGGCTAAGTATTAGGTTGATGCATAAGTTTTGCAACAACTTCTTGGAATATACTTTTATTTAACAAAACGCGACAAAACATAAACAAATCAACAAATAATTAATAATCAAAGTATTCTCCGTTATTTTCGATCACTTTTTGCCACTGTTCTTCGAGTCGGTGAATGCCACGGCGGTACCAATCTCGGTCCTTCGAATCGAAGAATTCGGTAAGGGATTCGCGCATTTCTTCAATGGTTCTGAACTTTCTTCCGCGCAACCAGTGCTCCAACGATCGGAAAAGGTAGAAGTCACTTGGCGCCATGTCCGGACTGTACGGTGCGTGATCCAGAGGCTCCCACCCGAGTTCTTCAATCTTCTGACGCGATCACAATCAAAATCTTCGACTAATATGCGCGTAGTCATCGATGGATGGGCCTCGACAGCGTTTACGACAGCGACTCGATCGACTTCTCGAGAGCGCCTAGCATGTTTTTTGTCGGTAATCTCCATTTGGTTGTTTCTAAACTTCGAGAACCACCTCCAAACTGTAGTTCTGTCCACTTTTCCATGTCCCTTGGCACGGTTGATGTTGTCTAGAGTCTCCTTTTCACTGTGACCCAGCTCAAACTCGTACTTTAGCAATTCACGAATAACTCCTCGATTTTTTTCCATTTTCCTAAAAATNAGCCTCTTTTTCACTGTGACCCAGCTCAAACTCGTACTTTAGCAATTCACGAATAACTCCTCGATTTTTTTCCATTTTCCTAAAAATCAAAAAAATTTAGCTAAAGATTAAAGTTCAAACTCTGAATGAAAAGTAAGCGCAAAAAATTTTAATTACAGCATTAAAGAGTCTAATTTGAGTGCTTGTTGCAAAACTTATGCATCAACCTAATATAAACGAAATTAGCGTCTGACGCTGCGTCTTCAAAATGCACTAAGACGCGCGTCTTGCGTGTTAGTAAATAGCGCCTGTAGGTTTTGATGTGGTCTTTTTCTTTAACAATTTTTACCCTTGCTATTTTTCATTGTTCGGTTGTAGACCGGTTTCGGAGCGCCCGGTAAACTGAATCAATTCTAAGTCAAAACCGAGTCAAAACTGAATCAAAATTTTAAGCGAAAAAATTCTAAACCAGAAATTCCATTGGAGAAAAATCGATTTTAGGCTATTTTCCTTGAAAATTGAATTTTTAAAGATTTTTTAAATCTCTCCTTCATAAAGTTGACTCAGCTTAGAGTTGACTCAGTTAATTTTGACTCAGTTTACCGGGCGCCGGTTTCGGGTAGAGGCAGTGGCGTAATTACAGGGAAACATGAGAGTGTTTCCTATATCGATCCAAAGGGACGAAAAAATATCAATCATAAGGGAACACTTATGATTTTGGGCCGGAAAAAGTGCCCCACCCTTTCAGGAATCCAAATTACGGTGGATGGGAGCAATTGCTCGAACGACACCTCATAAATATGTCTATGCATGTTCTAATAAAACGTTTAGGTTCCTTGCATTTATACCATTGTTATACCAACTATTTATAATATAATTAGAAGGAAGCTGAAATCTAATGAAATAAAAATTCTTCCAAAAAATGCTGAAAGTAACATATACTTCAAGATGTTTAATAATTCTGTTAAATAATGGTGCCGTTCATTTTTTTTCATAATATGAAACTCAA